>NQII01006340.1:47335-76210 GCA_002778355.1 Clitarchus hookeri
AAAAAAAAAAAAAAAAATTATTTAGTTTTTACACTACAATGGAAGATTTTAACCTGGAAACAATACAGACATTTTATATCAAACTGCAAAGAAATGTTGCCACAGAGCGCTTAAGTGGAGTGGAGAGATTTGGGCGGCTCTTAATAACGAGGTCTTGAGAGACGATGAAGGTGAAGTGAGGTGAATATGGAGCGGCGCCGGAATGCAAAGGCGGGGAAAATGCGAGATCCCCAAGAGAAAACCCGCCGACCAGCGGCATCGTCCGGCACGATTCCCACGTACGAAAATCCGGGAGCGACCATGCCAGGAATCGGCTGGTCTAACCACTACAACACAGCGGCCCCACAAAGTGCTTAAAATTACAAAGGTGAAACAACATCTAATACCGCGAACTTCAGCCGCACGAGCCAGCAAAATGGCGTCACTGGGGAGCAAAATGTTGGAAAGCTGTTAGCTAATCAGCGCCTTGTATAGTCCATTCACGGTTATTTCCAACTTTTCTGAAGACCTGCTAAAGTTCTACTTCCAGAATATTCCTCCGCCCGATGCAAATGAAGCTTAACCGAGTTTAGTAAATTACACCAAAAGGACAACGCACCGCATTCGTGCGCACTCAGTGTAGTAATATTTTGCATAAGAATTATTTCTTACCAGACATCACCAACACACCTATTTTCTCCCAGTTTTTATTCATGTTACTTAAAAAAATATATTTTATAATTTGTAGGTAAAATATAAGTAAAAGTTCGATTTAACAAAAATAATTTACGGTTATGTCAACACAAGATAAAAACCCTTGTGATAGATGGTATATTTAGGAAAAACCAATCATGCCATAACACACAGTGATATTTCAAACGTTCGATTCAAAAAGTGTGAAGAAACCACGAATAGACTATAACAAGGGGTAGTGATATTTCGCGAAAAGATTTCGAGACAAGATACAGCCCAAAGCACTGTAGGGTCGTCCAGCTTCTTTGATTGGCTAAAAAATGTTCTGGCCAGTGTTAACCGTTTGCGCACGAATCACGAAGGTTCAGTATCGGAGTTACTTAGTCCTGAGTGGCTTGGTCAAAGACGGACACGGCACCAGCAGCCANGAGTTACTTAGTCCTGAGTGGCTTGGTCAAAGACGGACACGGCACCAGCAGCCAACGGAGGTATAACAACAGCCTGAGGTGTGTATATAGTATTGAAGTCTACTGTGTGCTCCGATTTTTACGCGAAAAGTCACTGGCCCTAACTATAACTTACTCTTCGGCCGGAAACCAGGCGCAATACCTATTTACAGAGTCTCCCATGGCCAATCAGAGAATGGGTTGGCCCACATCAAAGGAGCCGTCTCGGAAATTAGTCTCTGCGTGCTTATGTGCTCTGTAATTCTGGGTACTTCACTACGCATTTGATTCTTTCAGTAACAAACGTACGGAAGCCATNCGTGCTTATGTGCTCTGTAATTCTGGGTACTTCACTACGCATTTGATTCTTTCAGTAACAAACGTACGGAAGCCATCATGGATGCATAGGAACAAGGTTTACCATTCCTGCTTTCTCGATACGTGTATACGTTGACGTGGTAAATCTGCGAACTATTTCTTACAGTAAACACACCGAGCGAGTAAACGAAAGGCTCAATTGTAGAACGGGACGTGCGTTTAAGGATATCAGTCCTCGCCATCTTGGATTTATCCATTTCTCGTCATAACTTACATTTAAGTTTGTTCAAAAAAATTTTTTTGCATGACACAGCATAAATAATAGTTTCTCACGCCTTTTCAAGTTGTTTTATTTCCACTGTCATTATTAATTTTTAAACTAGTAACAGCTGGGAAGAAGTAAATAATTTTCACTCGCCGGCAACTAANTTTCCACTGTCATTATTAATTTTTAAACTAGTAACAGCTGGGAAGAAGTAAATAATTTTCACTCGCCGGCAACTAAAGAAGTTAAAATAGCCACAGAAGTCAAGCAATGCCAACTTCAGAAAATGCGAAAAGGATTGTCACATGTCCTGTCGTTCCGTAAAATTAATTACGCAGTTTATACAAACAGGTTTTCGCGGAAATTCTAAAAATCCAAGATGGCAGAGACCGGCACCCTTTAAGCTAGCCAGCTTCATCCCCTTACACGCAGGCTCTAAGGCAGGGCAGAGGATGGCTGATGTCCCGGCAGCTTGTCCTTATTGATTGGCGGTGGCGCTAAGTCTTTTGTGGCGCCCGGCTTGTGCCCGAGGGCAGGACACGATTTCGCTTTCTGCTGCGACACGGAGAAGTCTGTCTCCCTACCTCCTCCCCCCCTCCACGAGTCCACCAATGCGGCGCGGCAACCCCCTTGTTTACAAAGCTGCCACCCCTCGCAGGCCACAAGGCCGCCCCAACGAGAATAGACTGCCTGAACCAGGCCCCGGGGCCAGACAGAGGAGCTCCGCGCTTCTATACTCTATCAGCCGTAACACTGCCCGTAAACCATTCTAGGGTTACCGTCAATTTTTCTGAAGTCGCGCTAAAGTTCTGCTTCCAGTGTATGCCTCCTGCTCGTGCAAACAAAGCTTAACCAAGTCTAGAAAATTACAACGAAGGGACAGCACGCCATATTCGTGTGGACTCAGTTAAGTAACATTTTGTATAAGAACTANTTTTTATAGCAAACGATTTTTGCCGATTTTGAGAGAAGTGAGAGTCGTGAAATTCTTTAAATAAAAATGAAATATAATTGGTTTTAATGTTTCTGGTGGTGTCATGTCTAGGGCTACGTAAGGTTGCTACTAGAATCGCACTTTACGTCAAATTATTATGGGTGCTTGATGCCGAGTTCATTTCCTTTCTGGACTTGTTAGCTGGTTTGCTATTGGTGTTCCGCTGCGGCAAGCTTTTATTTTCAAGTTCACGTTCTATGTGTTACCATTCTTTAATCTTCTCCTTAAAATGTTAACTAAATCTAGAGTAGTTACTTTTTATTTAGTGTTACAACGTTCCTCTCTTGCCTTAAACGTGAAACAAATCATTAACCTAAGCAGGAGATTAAGTATGAGGATTAAAAAACTGAGATAAATCAACATATATCGAAGATTCATACTGAAAATGTAAAATCTAAATAAAGGCTGCAGTTCCAAAAGTGAAAAAATAAATAAAAGTTGTAAGTTCGTATACATGATTCCATCGAAAATGTAATACTCGGGAACAAATAAACATGTTGCTATGTATTTATAATAATGATTTGGTATTCGAAGTGTTGCCGACATTTTATTATATTCGAGAGGGTATTTAATTTTTCTTTATAAAATACAAAAAGCATTTGAAAGACAATTACAAATCAACGGAAAAATTACTTTTGACATAATTTAGAGCGTTGCAAAAAGCATTTTATTTTTTAGTATCTAGACGAACTAATTTTAAAAATTTATTTAAACAGAGTTGGAATTCAACTGAAGTGTTTATTGATTCGTACAGTACCACGGATAATTTTATTTGAAGTAAGAAAATTGTCTCGCCAGCATTTAGGGTGAACCTACTGGCAGTGTTAAAGTCAAATTACATTAGCACCCTTGAAATGAAAAAAAGCATGTGGACCATACAATATATCTCCAAAGTATTTGTTTAGCATATTCGGGTGAATTTAGACATTGTTTTGCGACGTGGCCAAACATACTACTTCGAGAAGTTTATAAATTTTCTTCGCTCGAAATAGAATTTTAAGATTAGAATAAATAATTTTTAAACTTTAATTTTTTTGCACTTTTATCCGGGTACCATGATTTATTACCCCATAAACATATAAAATATAAAGAAATAATATGAAATAATTTTAAACATTTAATAAGATTTAAGAAATTCAGATCAGAGTGTTTTCACACAAGCTCTAATCTGAATTGTAAAAAAAAAAAAAAAAAATTATTTAGTTTTTACACTACAATGGAAGATTTTAACCTGGAAACAATACAGACATTTTATATCAAACTGCAAAGAAATGTTGCCACAGAGCGCTTAAGTGGAGTGGAGAGATTTGGGCGGCTCTTAATAACGAGGTCTTGAGAGACGATGAAGGTGAAGTGAGGTGAATATGGAGCGGCGCCGGAATGCAAAGNTCGGGGCCTGGGGGACATTAACTTTGACCGTATAAGCCGCCTTGTCTTTTACAGTGGGGCTTACATACGTCAAGACATTTTATATCAAACTGCATAGAAATGTTACCACATAGCGCTTAAGTGGAGTGGAGAGATTTGGACGGCTCTTAATAACGAGGTCTTGAGAGACGATGAAGGTGAAGTGAGGTGAATATGGAGCGGCGCCGGAATGCAAAGGCGGGGAAAATGCGAGATCCCCAAGAGAAAACCCGCCGACCAGCGGCATCGTCCGGCACGATTCCCACGTACGAAAATCCGGGAGCGACCATGCCAGGAATCGGCTGGTCTAACCACTACAACACAGCGGCCCCACAAAGTGCTTAAAATTACAAAGGTGAAACAACATCTAATACCGCGAACTTCAGCCGCACGAGCCAGCAAAATGGCGTCACTGGGGAGCAAAATGTTGGAAAGCTGTTAGCTAATCAGCGCCTTGTATAGTCCATTCACGGTTATTTCCAACTTTTCTGAAGACCTGCTAAAGTTCTACTTCCAGAATATTCCTCCGCCCGATGCAAATGAAGCTTAACCGAGTTTAGTAAATTACACCAAAAGGACAACGCACCGCATTCGTGCGCACTCAGTGTAGTAATATTTTGCATAAGAATTATTTCTTACCAGACATCACCAACACACCTATTTTCTCCCAGTTTTTATTCATGTTACTTAAAAAAATAGATTTTATAATTTGTAGGTAAAATATAAGTAAAAGTTCGATTTAACAAAAATAATTTACGGTTATGTCAACACAAGATAAAAACCCTTGTGATAGATGGTATATTTAGGAAAAACCAATCATGCCATAACACACAGTGATATTTCAAAGGTTCGATTCAAAAAGTGTGAAGAAACCACGAATAGACTATAACAAGGGGGAGTGATATTTCGCGAAAAGATTTCGAGACAAGATACAGCCCAAAGCATTGTAGGGTCGTTCAGCTTCTTTGATTGGCTAAAAAATGTTCTGGCCAGTGTTAACCGTTTGCGCACGAATTACGAAGGTTCAGTATCGGAGTTACTTAGTCCTGAGTGGCTTGGTCAAAGACGGACACGGCACCAGCAGCCAACGGAGGTATAACAACAGCCTGAGGTGTGTATGTAGTATTGAAGTCTACTGTGTGCTCCGATTTTTACGCGAAAAGTCATTGGCCCTAACTATAACTTACTCTTCGGCCGGAAACCAGGCGCAATACCTATTTACAGAGTCTCCCATAGCCAATCAGAGAATGGGTTCGCCCACATCAAAGGAGCCGTCTCGGAAATTAGTCTCTGCCTCCTTATGTGCTCTGTAATTCTGGGTACTTCACTACGCATTTGATTCTTTCAGTAACAAACGTACGGAAGCCACCATGGATGCATAGGAACAACGTTTACCATTCCTGCTTTCTCGATACGTGTATACGTTGACGTGGTAAATCTGCGAACTATTTCTTACAGTAAACACACCGAGCGAGTAAACGAAAGGCTCAATTGTAGAACGGGACGTGCGTTTAAGGATATCAGTCCTCGCCATCTTGGATTTATCCATTTCTCGTCATAACTTACATTTAAGTTTCTTCAAAAAAAATTTTTTCGCATGACACAGCATAAATAATAGTTTCTCACGCCTTTTCAAGTTGTTTTGTTTCCACTGTCATTATTAATTTTTAAACTAGTAACAGCTGGGAAGAAGTAAATAATTTTCACTCGCCGGCAACTAAAGAAGTTAAAATAGCCACAGAAGTCAAGCAATGCCAACTTCAGAAAATGCGAAAAGGATTGTCACATGTCCTGTCGTTCCGTAAAATTAATTACGCAGTTNGGGGGGGGGGGGGACCGATTTCGGATACCACAAATTTCGGATAATACATAAATAAATAAGGTTTTTCGGATTGAAAGGCAGAAAGCAACAAAGTGCACAAACATTTATCATACTCATATACAATTTTGGGTTTAATTACCAACGCCAATACATTATTTCACGGGAATTAAACATTAGCAATAAAAAAACTATATATATATGTAAACAATGGATTTTTTTTATAATAATTACTTCTTAAAGAATAAATGGCAAATTTTCGTTTTAATAATACTGTAAGGTCGATTCAGTTAATCGGTATTCCGGTTAACTGAGACACCNATAAATGGCAAATTTTCGTTTTAATAATACTGTAAGGTCGATTCAGTTAATCGGTATTCCGGTTAACTGAGACACCTTAGTCTCAGTTAATAGTGGCTCATACCAACACACTTATTTTCTCCTTGCTTTTTTAATAATATAAATTATAAATTAAATGTTATAATTTATACATAACATATAAATAAAAGTTAAATTTATCCAAANATAAATGGCAAATTTTCGTTTTAATAATACTGTAAGGTCGATTCAGTTAATCGGTATTCCGGTTAACTGAGACACTTTAGTCTCAGTTAATAGTGGCTCATACCAACACACTTATTTTCTCCTTGCTTTTTAATAATATAAATTATAAATTAAATGTTATAATTTATACATAACATATAAATAAAAGTTAAATTTATCCAAAAATAAGGTATATTTATTTTGACAGAAATATAAAACGCTTGTGATACATGACAAATTTAGGAAACCGCTAAAGAAATCATACACGGGGTGATTTTTCAAAATGGAATTAATTACTTTCCTGCCAATATTATTGGGAGTACGTCTGACAGGGTTCCTTAGTTTAGTGTAAAAATGTTTTTTTACAACTTAATTTTTATATGTTTTCAATTACCGGGAACCATGGTATAAACTTGTGTTTTCTCAAGGCCTGTATTGGAGATTAGAACGTCCTCCGACAATCGTTCTAAAGTCTCGGGGCGTGCGACGGTTAGTCGATGCATCAGCCGAAAATCATTTACCGCCCNCCGGGGCGTGCGACGGTTAGTCGATGCATCAGCCGAAAATCATTTACCGCCCGGAAGGACGCATGACAAATTTCCCTTTGGTCGTCGTTGTTTTCTGGAAGGGAAAGGTTAGATGGGGGAGGGGGGTGGGCAAGGGAGGTATTGTCCCTGGGAAGCAAAGGTTCNACCATGGTATAAACTTGTGTTTTCTCAAGGCCTGTATTGGAGATTAGAACGTCCTCCGACAATCGTTCTAAAGTCTCGGGGCGTGCGACGGGAAGTCGATGCATCAGCCGAAAATCATTTACCGCCCGGAAGGACGCATGACAAATTTCCCTTTGGTCGTCGATGTTTTCTGGAAGGGAAAGGTTAGATGGGGGAGGGGGGTGGGCAAGGGAGGTATTGTCCCTGGGAAGCAAAGGTTCNTGTTTTCTGGAAGGGAAAGGTTAGATGGGGGAGGGGGGTGGGCAAGGGAGGTATTGTCCCTGGGAAGCAAAGGTTCTCGTTAATCACGCTCCCCTGTCTGGCGCGGGCCGATCACGCTGAAACGGATACCAGCCGCACTTCTGCGCGGAAATAATGAGGGAAGCGTCGAGGGGGCTTCGACCGGAATATTGATGGCGACGGCCGAAGGATTAAGGTCCGCGGTATCGATCCTGGATAAACAAACGCACGCAGTTGGTACTCGTACCACCCCCTCCGCTACCCCTGGCGATGTCGCGGCTTAGACGTTGAGGGGGTACAGTCCATTCGTGGTTATTTCGCACTTTCCTGAAGCCCTGCTAAAGGTATACTTCCAGGATATTCCTCCGCCTCGTGCAAACAAAGCTTAACCGAGTCTAGAAAATTACACCAAAGGGACAGCGCNGGATATTCCTCCGCCTCGTGCAAACAAAGCTTAACCGAGTCTAGAAAATTACACCAAAGGGACAGCGCACCGCATCCGGGCGCACTCAGTGTGATATTATTTTGCATAGAACTATTTATTACCAGGCATTAGACACACACACACATATTTTCCTACCGTTTTATTCATTTTAACTATAAATGAAATACTACGATTTTAAACAAAGTATAAATAAAATTTAAATTCAACTGAAAGGAAGGTAATTTTATGTTGACACGGGTTTAAAATGCTCGTGATCCGTGACACATTTAGGAAACAACGAAACACGTAATACATTTTTTAAAGGTTTGATTCTAAAAGTGCGAAGAAACTGCGAATAGCCAATAGGAAGTAAGCTTTCCTTATTTGATTTTTTTTACAAGTCCTTATAATCAAACTTTTCGACAGCACATTAAAGTTTTAAATCAAAGCTTAGCCTATTATAGAGGAGTATATAAAATTTTTTGGAAGTTCGTATGGTTTCAGTTATAACAGTAATTTCCTATGCGGGGCAGAAATTAATGCAACCTCTGATTACAATTACAGTTGTGAAACGAATCACGTTGGAAAACAAAGTTGGATTTTGAAATATCTGTTGGTATGTTTCCTGTGCCTTGACAAATTTGGTTTTTAATCATTGACTCTGGAAATTGAGTTATTGAGGCACATACGTAAACCAAAGTTTGCGGGGATACTTCCCCTTTAAGTATGGGTTGATCCACACATTTGTGAAATTGCTGTGTTTCTTTGTTAAGCTACAGCACGCNGATACTTCCCCTTTAAGTATGGGTTGATCCACACATTTGTGAAATTGCTGTGTTTCTTTGTTAAGCTACAGCACGAAAGTGCATATTAGGTTAAGTTTAACTTACCAACAAATGATAACAAGTTGCAGTGGCGTGTGGTGAAACATTTTTTTGTGCGTATACTGCGAGATGATCATTACACACACCCACATACGCGTGTGTGCATGCACTCGGTCACTTACGTTGCAATGTTTTAATAAACAAATACAACATTTTTAATTGTTTAAATGTAGGCTGTATTTAACGCAGGGATACACTTGATATCACAATAGACTTCATAATATCAATAAATATGTTATGAAATGCAACTAAAAAATTTATGACTTGTTTGAAGTAGAAGAAACAAATAACAAGACAATACGATACATAGTAATATAACATGACTGTTCGAGATTAGGCATGTTAGTTAATTTGTAAATTTTATTAATACCTCATACTACTGTACTGTTTGAGTGTGAGCGATTTCAGTGGCTGAGGTGTTCAGCGTTGATGATGNTTTATTAATACCTCATACTACTGTACTGTTTGAGTGTGAGCGATTTCAGTGGCTGAGGTGTTCAGCGTTGATGATGGAGCAGCGACGGAATGCGATCGAGAAGGAAACTGAGGGACCCAAAGAAAACCCGAAGACTCAATGACAACGCCCGCCACGTTTCCTATATGCGAAAATTCGGGACGACCAAACGGGAAGTCGAACCCTGTTCACCTTGATGGGAGGCGAGTGGTCTGACCACTGCACAAACGTGGCACCCCTATACATATGAAACAAACATGATACGTCAAATATATATATTAGGCTATAACATTAATAGTTTAATCCATCGCAGATCAGCGATAATATTTAATTGCTAGAACGTTTGATTCTTCTGCCTTTCTCTGATATTAGTCAGCAAACTGTTATAAATTTGTGTTCATTTTGCGTTTAACACAGCAGTTTTTTTTTAATCGACAGTTTCTCAACTTTTGATGGCATTTCCTGTTGTTGCATGTTGCGGCTGTACACCTTTAGGAAGTTATTTCCTGTGGAGGTAGGCATTAGTTGCAGGAATAGTGAATACGAGTTCACATAACTGTAAATCAATAATTTTTCGAATGCTATTTATTATTGACATGTCTATCGAAATATTTCCCTGCAGTAGTTATCTCCGTATCTGAATTTGGTGTTCCCGCCGGCACCATTACTCATATCTTTCCAAAAGTTAAAGAAACAGTTTATATGAGAATGCTACAAAGAGTAGAGTGACTCTGTGACTGGCGTGCCAGGTTACAACCCGTGCAGCATAACCTGAGGGACTCGCAGCTTACATTGCAGATAGGCAGTGATCAGACGGAGGGCATTGCAGAGGCAACCAAGTTGTCGCTCATCAAAAACAGAAGATAATGAACATGAAACTGATACTACCAATGGCATGTGTGCACGATACGCAATTAANGTCGCTCATCAAAAACAGAAGATAATGAACATGAAACTGATACTACCAATGGCATGTGTGCACGATACGCAATTATAACATCGACGAACGAAAGAAAAATTTCCAGTTATTTCACACAAACGGCCTCGCGCGCGTAGCTAGGGTCAGCTGCCGTGCTGGCAGTGGGCCTTGTCCGAAAATACCCGATCGGCACACGAAGGTACCCGATTCCCTTCCAACGGTAGCATTGCGGTAGCAACTGGAAAATACTGCGAGGGAGAAAACGTGAAATAAAATACACGGAAACGCAGGAAAGTGTGGTGAGACGAAGCGAAACGTTTCGATGTGTAAGGCAGCAGGGAAGTCCCGTAGAGTAACGTGTGGATTCACATACCCAGAAAATAAAAGTGAACCGTTTAAAAATGGAACCAGCAATAGCAACGTGTAGGCAGTGCTTACTTAGCGTATGTGGAAAACATACCACTGGTGGGTTGTTTCGATATAATTTTATAAAATTCGTATTCCTTCTCTGACAATGATGTTATCGCCTTGTTATTCTCTAACTCAGACAAGACTAATGATTTTTAAGATAAACATATTATTACTATGAGTGCATAACACTCGAGGATGATTTCAAATCAAGAGATGATGAAAGTCTTAAATAATTAATTTGGACTGTATGCATACTGTCACTATCCATCTTTCCATTGGTCCAACGGAACAAAAGAATAATAAAGTAGGCCATGCTAAGTTAGAGAGAGGATGTCAAAGGAAGTAACTCACCTGGTCTCGCACTCTGGACTCGTCGTCCGGAAGGAGGAACACTGCCGGCTCCTCGTCTCTTCGCCACCCACGCTCCTGGACACTCGCCGACTGTCCTATGCTCTGTTTCATATAAGTTGGCGAGATTCTGACAGTCAGTGAGTGGCAGCTTTATGTATGCGAAACAAACAAAGTGCTATTTAAAAAATCCTGTATCAGCTGATACACGAACGAACAAAAGTTAATATTACGTTGTATATTCTGGGTTCACTGCCGACGCACATTATACAAGCAGAAAATACGCGATAAGAAAGAGTTCCTAGATTGATTAATAAATCTTTTTGCGGCACAAAACAGTGTTTGATAGTTTTACAAACTAAACTTCGTAATACAGTAGTAATGTATAGGCGTTCCAAATGAAATGCACAATAAAACGATCCGTATCCAAATGAAACGCAACTTCAAAACCTTTTTCACATCTCCAACCATGCTTTCCATTCGGGCTTGATATTAATTACAAAAGCATACAAAAATATTGCATAATATAATTGATTTATTTTTATAATAATGTAACGATATATATTTTTAATTCGTGTAGTTCCTAGCCATTAATAGAACAACAGTCAACTTTTAAAAAGACGGGAACAAGAGGCCAGCCATGCTGCTATCTGTTGAGCAATGCAAACGGCTCACACCTCGCCCTGTCATGCCATGCGCGCCATCTGTCCGGTCTTTCCCGAAGCATTACCCGCCAGAAAAGAATAGTTTACATGTGTGATGTATAACAAATTTACGAACATATGCCAATAGTTTTATTTTTCCGCGAGCTCTGCATCATTTTTAAAGTAACGTATATTTCGTGTACAGCGATTTTGAGTACTAGTAATTTCTTTTCGGCCGGTAATCGTTTGTCTAAGTAAATTATACGCCATATTGTTCTCCCGAAAACCCATTTACTTGTTTCCGTGTTTTTACTATATTGTATTAATAAAACGAATAAAATGGGACGCGTGTGAATAGTTTTTAAGCAATTCTTACGTTATTCCAATTCACATATTTCCAACTCGAACTGTTTAGTATCAGTAATAGCAGAATTACTGCTTTGTAATCAATAGTCGTTGGTGAGTTGTTGGCGAATAAAAGTGCGTTATCAATCAAGTTTCTCTAATTACTTTTAGTTCCAGTTGTATGAGATACGACGTCCAAAGTGTCATAATAGCTACAAATACCGGCTCGCAAATGTTAACCCAAATTCGCTGTCTCGGAAAAACTAAAAAAGTGTTAGCAAATATTTCATTTTTTGCAAGGTTTTCTGTTTTTACTTTTGAAACCTACACATTTTTTTTTAGACAGATGTGAGCCTATAAATACATTAAAATTTGTTTAGCATTACAATGGAAAGTGGATTATCTGACAGCGTGTTAATAAAATAAATATACAGCCGCCACTCGACGCACCAGCTGATGGAGAAAGGATACATAAACGAAAAGTAAACACTGGCGCTATTTTCGTCGAACTGTAAAAATCTCGCCAACTTATATGAAACAGACCATACCTGCCTGCTGTATCGCAGTCCTATCCACTCCTCGCTCCTCCATGTGTGCGGTCCTCATTATTACTGATTGGCCCTCCCGTTGTGAACTGGAGGCTGGTTCTGCTTCCAGATTGTTGAAGTTTCAAAGGAATGTCCTGATGTCTGCCTATACCGCATTTTATGGTGTTATATGCAGTTGGTTTCGAAATTTTTGCGCTGCATTCTGGCTCGATGTTATAGTTCCTACGTTTTGTAAACTTGCCTGAGGTCTTCTTCCCAGGTATTGTTACGAAAGGATGCGCAAAAAGGAGGCATGTGTAGCAAACTGTACAGAACTATTTGTTGTACATTTTACAAATAGTTCCTTAGAAACTAGTTAACGAAAATGGTCTGGCATCACTAGGCCTACAAGTGAAATATTGCATTTTTACAACATCCTGTTTTATGAAAATATGCCGAATAGTTTATTTATATTTTTTTAACGCTTTGTAAAATTTTTCTTTAGTTTACGTGTAGCGGTAAAAAGTAATCTTGGCAACTGGTATCCAAAGAAAGATTGTAAAAATATAAGATTTTTTTTTTACAGAGTATGCAGCTGCCTGCACGAAATAATAACATCTCGGCAGTTACAAATCTTATAATAACCAAGGCAATTAATGTGTAACAGTTTAATCAATTGTGGGAAGCTACTTTATCGTTTTAAAAATTTCGTACCTCTTGAAAAATAATGTTGTGGGAAGAAAACCCGATAAATGGAAAATGTGAATTATCAGAGACCTAGCGATTTCTCCGTTGATACATCTATCGTGATCATACTATGCTCCAGGCTTTCATAATACGATACATCACCCAAGCACAGGCTGTTCTACAAAGACGTTCACAACTGGGAAAGGAAAATGATAGATAGCAGCAGTTTAATGCATAATGTTAAGTCACACCTAAAGTTAATTGAGTCACTTAATTCAATACAATGCGTACTCCATTTGCAACCCGGAGATTGCCAAGCCTGTACTCCAGTTCCTGCGCACACCCGGTCCAACATGTCCACATGAACATGTGCAATTGCAGCAGTTATCTGAACACGAAGATCCTGCAGTTCCTTGCTGGTGTCGTGTACACCACATATGTCACGAGTCCTCACAGGGAAAAGCCAAAGAAGGCGTGTCTGTTGACCTTGATGGTTAGACTGTCAGACCTCCTTTGTCAATCCAGCGACCAGGAAAATCGTTGTTCAGACAGGTGCGATGGAGACCAGCACCGCTCTGCTGAAGACAGTTGTCTGGTTGAAGGTCTTGTGCCTGTGGAAGTGCAAACTGTTCCTACGTGTCCAGGTGAACAACTGATGTTACCGCGGCCTCTACAAATAAATACGGACCCAACGTCCGGACATGATGCAAACCACATCAACATTAGTTCTTTTGCGTAGATGTTCTACGTAAACTTGGGGGCGTCGGACTCCCAGATCCTTTCATCGTTTCGATCAACCTTTCCTGGAAGATGGAAACAGGCTTCGCTTGTGAACATCGCCTTCTTCAGGAAGTCTTGGTCTTCGTCGATGCGACCAAGAAAGTCAGTGACGAATTTCGTGCGTTTCGACCTATCGACACGTCATACATAATGCATAATTAATTGTAACATTTGCACTGTTAGATCATCATGTACTAATTTATGGAAAACGGCGGTGTTAAGCTTAAAAACACAATACGGCTTTTTCATTCACCGTGTACGGCAGATTAATAAGCCGCAGGAAGAAACAACCGTATCGGTTACTTAAATTTTAAAATGCGGAAATGGGACTCTAACAAATCCGTTTTTATGGAAGGGGGTTGATAAACGCACGCAATTTTTTTATGGTTTACACTTTGTCATTCAGTAATGCATAGAGACCTGAAAAATTGGTTTTTTTCATTTCGGGACAAGCTAGAATTAAAAACCTCGTACGTTTGTATTGCTTATTCTATTGGCCCATCCGTTTGTTTACACCTCCTGGACAACTATGAGCCAATAACAAACACACAATAAAATGCAGACCGAATCACCGTCTTCCGCTAATACAACAAGAAACCAACGAACAGTGATATTTGCATTAGTTTACGTACGACAATGGAGTATAGCCTACAGGTAATTGAACTCGCGAATTTTTCAGGTCTCTAGTAATGCATAATANGTCGCTCATCAAAAACAGAAGATAATGAACATGAAACTGATACTACCAATGGCATGTGTGCACGATACGCAATTAAAACAGCGACGAACGATAGAAAAATTTTCCAGTTATTTCACACAAACGGCCTCGCGCGCGTAGCTAGGGTCAGCTGCCGTGCTGGCAGTGGGCCTTGTCCGAAAATACCCGATCGGCACACGAAGGTACCCGATTCCCTTCCAACGGTAGCAACTGGAAAATACTGCGAGGGAGAAAACGTGAAATAAAATACACGGAAACGCAGGGAAGTATGGTGAGACGAAACGAAACGTTTCGATGTGTAAGGCAGCAGGGAAGTCCCGTAGAGTAACGTGTGGATTCACATACCCAGAAAATAAAAGTGAACCGTTTAAAAATGGAACCAGCAATAGCAACGTGTAGGCAGTGCTTACTTAGCGTATGTGGAAAACATACCACTGGTGGGTTGTTTCGATATAATTTTATAAAATTCGTATTCCTTCTCTGACAATGATGTTATCGCCTTGTTATTCTCTAACTCAGACAAGACTAATGATTTTTAAGATAAACATATTATTACTATGAGTGCATAACACTCGAGGATGATTTCAAATCAAGAGATGATGAAAGTCGTAAATAATTAATTTGGACTGTATGCATACTGTCACTATCCATCTTGCCATTGGTCCAACGGAACAAAAGAATAATAAAGTAGGCCATGCTATGTTAGAGAGAGCATGTCAAAGGAAGTAACTCACCTGGTCTCGCACTCTGGACTCGTCGTCCGGAAGGAGGAACACTGCCGGCTCCTCGTCTCTTCGCCACCCACGCTCCTGGACACTCGCCGACTGTCCTATGCTCTGTTTCATATAAGTTGGCGAGATTCTGACAGTCAGCGAGTGGCAGCTTTATGTATGCGATACAAACAAAGTGCTATTTACAAAATTCTCTATCAGCTGATGCACGAACGAACAAAACTTAATATTACGTTGGCTAATCTGGGTTCACTGCCGACGCGCATTATACAAGCAGAAAATACGCGAAAAGAAATAGTTCCTAGATTAATTAATACATTTTTTTACGTGGTCACAAAACAGAGTTTGTTAGTTTTACAAACTAAACTTCGTGATAAAGTAGTAATGTAAAGGTGTTCCAAATGAAATGCACAATAAAACGATCCGTATCCAAATGAAACGCAACTTCAAAACCTTTTTCACATCTCCAACCATGCTTTCCATGCGGGCTTGATATTAATTCCACAAGCATACAGAAATTTTGCATAATATAGTTAATTTATATTTACAATAATTTGACGAAATATATTTCAAATTCGTATCGTTCCAAGTTAATAATAGAAGAACAGTCAACTTTTAAAAAGACGGGATCAAGAGACCAGCCGTGCTGCTATCTGTTGAGCAATGCAAATGGCTCACACCTCGCCCTGTCGTGCCATGCGCGCCATCTGTCCGGTCTTTCCCGAAGTANTGTGCTGCTACCTGTTGAGCAACACAAACTGCTCACACCTCACCCTGTCATGCAATGCGTACCATCTGTCCGCTCTTTCCCGAAGCATTACCAGCCAGAAAAGAATAGCTTTCGTGTGTGATATATAACAAATTTACGAACAAATACCAATAGTTTTATTTTTCCGTGAGCTCTGCATCATTTTTAAAGTAACACATATTTCGTGTAAAGCGATTTTGAGTACTAGTAATTTCTATTCGGCTGGTAATCGTTCGTCTACGTAAATTATACGCCATATTGTTCTCCCGAAAACCCATTTCCTGGTTTCTATGTTGTTACTATATTGTATTGATAAAACGAATAAAGTGGGACGCGTGTGAATAGTTTTTAAGCAATTCTTACGTTATTCCACGTCACATATTTCCAACTCGAACTGTTTAGTATCAGTAATAGCAGAATTACTGCTTTGTAATCAATAGTCGTTGGTGAGTTGTTGGCGAATAAAAGTGCGTTATCAATCAAGTTTCCCTAATTACTTTTAGTTCCAGTCATATTAGCTACGACGTCCAAAGTGTCACAATAGCTACAAATACCGGCTCGCAAATGTTAACCCAAATTCGCTGTCTCGGACAAACTAAAAAAGTGTTAGCAAATATTTCATTTTTTGCAAGGTTTTCTGTTTTTACTTTTGAAACCTACACATTTTTTTTAGACAGATGTGAGCCTATAAATACATTAAAATTTGTTTAGCATTACAATGGAAAGTGGATTATCTGACAGCGTGTTAATAAAATAAATATACAGCCGCCACTCGACGCACCAGCTGATGGAGAAAGGATACATAAACGAAAAGTAAACACTGGCGCTATTTTCGTTGAACTGTAAAAATCTCGCCAACTTATATGAAACAGACCATACCTGCCTGCTGTATCGCAGTCCTATCCACTCCTCGCTCCTCCATGTGTGCGGTCCTCATTATTACTGATTGGCCCTCCCGTTGTNGGTTGTGAACTGGAGGCTGGGTCTGCTTCCAGATTGTTGAAATTACAAAGGGATGTCCTGATGTCTGCCGATACCCCATTTTATGGTGTTATATGCAGTTTTGTTTCGAAATTTTTTCGCTGGATTCTGGCTCGATGTTATAGTTCCTACGTTTTGTAAACTTGCCTGTGGTCTGCTTCCCAGGTATTGTCGAGAAAGGATGCGCAAAAAGGAGGCATGTGTAGCAACATGTACAGAACTATTTGTTGTACATTTTACAAATGGTTCCTTAGAAACTAGTTAACGAAAATGGTCTGGCATCACTAGACCTACAAGTGAAACACTGCATTTTTACAACATCCTGTTTTATGAAAATATGCGAAATAATTTATTTATATATTTTTTAACGTGTTTTAATATTTCCTTTAGTTTACTTGTAGCGGTAAAAAGTAATCTTGGCAACTGGTATCCAAAGAAAAATTGTATAAATATATTAATTTTTTTTTACAATGTAAGCAGTTGCCTGCACGAAATAATAACAACTCGGCAGTTACCAATCTGATAATAACCGAGGCAATTAATGTGTAACAGTTTAATAAATTGTGGGAAGCTACTTTATCGTTTTAAAAATTTCGTACCTCTTGAAAAATAATGTTATGGCAAGAAAACCTGATAAATGAACAATTGTGAATTATCAGATACCTTGCGAATTCTCCTTTGATACATCTATCGTAATGATACTATGCTCCAGGCTTTCATAATACGACACATCACCCAAGCACAGGCTGTTCTCCAAAGACGTTCACAATTGGAAAGGGAAAACGATAGACAGCTGCAGTTTAATGCACAATGTTTAGTTACACCTAAAGTTAATTGAGTCACCTAATTCAATACAATGCGTACTCCATCTGCAACCCGGAGAGTGCCAAGCCTGTACTCCAGTTCCTGCGCACACCCGATCCAACATGTCCATACGAACTTGTGCAACTGCAGCAGTTATCTGAACACGAAGATCCTGCAGTTCCTTGCTGGTGTCGTGTACACCACATATGTCACGAGTCCTCACAGGGAAAAGCCAAAGAAGGTGTGTCGGTTGACCTTGATGGTTAGACTGTCAGACCTCCTTTGTCAATCCAGCGACCAGGAAAATCGTTGTTCAGACAGGTGCGATGGAGACCAGCACCGCTCTGCTGAAGACAGTTGTCTGGTTGAAGGTCTTGTACCTGTGGAAGTGCAAACTGTTTCTACGTGTCCAGGTGAACAACTGATGTTACCGGGGCCTCGGCAAAGAAATACGGGCCCAACGTCCGGCCATGATGCGAACCGCATAGACATTAGGGCTGTCGCGTAGATGTTCAACGCAAACGTGGGGGAGGCCAGACGCCCAGATCCTTTCATCGTTTCGATCGACCTTTCCTGGAACATGGAAACAGGCTTCGCTTGTGAACATTGCCTTCTTCAGGAAGTCTTGGTCTTCTTCGACGCTACCAAGGATGTCAGTGGCAAATTTTGTGCATTTCGGGCTATCGACACGTCATACATAATGCATAATTAATTGTAACATTTGCACTGTTAGATCATCATGTACTAATTTATGGAAAACGGCGGTGTTAAGCTTAAAAACACAATACGGCTTTTTCATTCACCGTGTACGGCAGATTACTAAGCCGCAGGAAGAAACAACAATATCGGTTACTTAAATTTTAAAATGCGGAAATGGGACTCTAACAAATCCGTTTTTATGGAAGGGGGTTGATAAACGCACGCAATATTTTTATGGTTTACACTTCGTCATTCAGTAATGCATAGAGACCTGAAAAATTGGTTTTTTTTCATTTCGGGACAAGCTAGAATTAAAAACCTCGTACGTTTGTATTGCTTATTCTATTGGCCCATCCGTTTGTTTACACCTCCTGGACAACTATGAGCCAATAACAAACACGCAATAAAATGCAGACCGAATCACCGTCTTCCGCTAATACAACAAGAAACCAACGAACAGTGATTTTTGCATTATTTTACGTACGACAATGGAGTATAGCCTACAGGTAATTGAACTCGCGAATTTTTCAGGTCTCTAGTAATGCATAATANTTTACGTACGACAATGGAGTATAGCCTACAGGTAATTGAACTCGCGAATTTTTCAGGTCTCTAGTAATGCATAATACAGAAACTCAGAGATTTGTGTCTCATTCTAGATATGCAATAAACGTCAGCTTCAGCTAAATTTTCAGGTGTGGTTACACCCTTCCGGATTAGACTTAGGCTATAGGTTATATATATAGACGCACAAAAACAAATAAATATATATACATATATATATATATATATATATATATATATATTTGGCATATTATTTGACAAGGAATCAACCGGAAGAGGTTTTCTGGTAGAGTTCAGTTCCTACCTCTATACGATTTCGTAGTTCAATCGTTATACCTGCGCTGCTGTGTAAAGTCAATAGCTACCTAGTTGGATATATTGGGTACTTGCCGAATTTTCAGTTATAAAAACCAGAAATACTGTTCCCAGGGCCTCGCGCTGCCAATCAGAGATCGGGTAGGTTGACGTCAAAGAGTAACCGCTACAACATTTCCTGCCTGTTCACGGTAAACTGAGCACTTTTAAAAGCGCTGCTTCAGAATATACTTGCATGCGCATTGTGTATTCTTCCACCATGTGTAAAATTTACATTGCCGTGGCCTGATAACTTTATTCACTCGCCAGTCAAGTGAACCTGTGAAATTGATAGAAATTTAAATGTTTTACAAATTTGCCGATAGTTGCATTTGTGTTAATTAAAAAAAGCAGGAAGCAAAAATATTATCTCAGTATTTACAAATGTTTACATAACACTTTTTTTTTGCACCGTTTAAATATGGAACTACTTTCCCCTTCATCGTTACCAACTTTACTGGGCTCATGTCACTCAGCGTGTTCGTTAAAATATATGCAGACAGGGGCAACGACATTTTTTTTCAAATGTTGGTTTCAAAAGTGCTTAATTTACCGTGAACAGTCTATACGTATTCTGTGGTCCCGCCATTTCACTTCTATAGTCTTAGCTATTCTGCGGGCAATTTTCACGTCGCGCACAAGCGCAGATCTACAAGCAGCAACAGGAGGAGGATTGCGTTCCTGTCGCCTTCGGGTGATATTTAATATCGTCGTCACGTGAGCGGCGCCCTAACGCCGGGGCCTCGTCAGGGTGGACGCTAGTCCCCACACGTCAGCCGCGGGGGTGCGCTGGCGTCGCACCAGGCTGCTCCCCCCNTAGGCCTGGTCCAAGACGAGGGGGATAATCCTTGATGAGGGTTGAAGGCAGGACGACCGCCTCCAGGATTTCCCGAGTCGTGACATCAACAAAGCCCCTGTCCAGTGTCGTAGTTACGGTAGGGGGAAAACATCGGTTGACATGTCTCCTACCACAACTATCGCGCACTGAATTCTAGTTGAAACCCTGGATTTTTAAGTTGACTATTTTCTTCCAAATGCCTGTAGTCTTTTAACGCTTTGGGTGCGAAACGGATTTACTCATAGTTACAATAATAACCTATTGGCTAGTCATGGTAAAGTGAGCACTTTTTAAGACCCTCCCAAAAAGCATAAAAACAAAAAAAAAATTATTATGGTTTTAGACTAACTTTTGAGAGCTGTAAAATGTAAGCTTTATACTGTGTTCATTAATCACATGTTAATTTTCATATTAATAATTGACGAAAGGCATGACGAGCGTAAATGGCCAAGCCACAATTATGTAAAGTTACGATATTTGTTAATTAGTTTTTTACAGTCATTCCTCAGAGAAAGAAGACTATACCATATTCAATTGGGATGTAAATTTGTGCCCGCGGGATGGATCACAGACTGTGTAGGCGGGGCTTAGAGGGTCCGCCTCTCTGGTTGGCTCCGAGAGAACACCCGTCGGGCATCCTCGGGTCAACCCGAGCGGCGAGGAGGTAGCTGTGGTCGCCAGGACGTGGCAGATGGACAGGGGAGGAACGCGAGTCGAGGGTGCAGCCCTTCGAAAGGCCTGCACGTATTGTTTAGTTAACTTCAGAACGTGAGTTCCGACACTCGCGGGAGGCCAGGGAAACTTTTTTGCATACTGAAGGCCCGGTGTGGGGAGCTTGTGCGAAGCAATTAAACGCTCGGAAACCAAATTAGGGCACCTTCGCGATAATTCCTTGCGGGCACTTAGATATAATTGTGATGACTTTTAAACTACGATAGTTTCCTCGTAGATTCCTCATCACTTTCCCTGAGATAGCTGGCGCTGTATAATTTATACTGACTTACTGGAATGCAACATGGAGTTGTGAAATCGGCGAGTTACAAAGGATACAAATAAGCTCAAAGGAACTTTTAAGCATGGCCTTAAAAAGTGCTCATTTTACAGATAACAGACTATAGATGTGACTTGAGTGTGATGCCGCTCCCGTTCTTGGAAGGTCGAATGTCTAGCGGGTGAGTGAAGAGATTTGGGTGGCTCTTGACAAATATGTCTTGAGAGCCGATGAGGGTGAAGCGATGCGTTTCTCGCTTTGGTGTATGTTTATACACTTGGTTAAGGTTTTTTTTTGCATGAGGCAGAGAGAGGTATATCCTGAAAATAGAACATTAGCCGGACGTCTGAAAAATTGTAAATAACCAAGAATGGACTATAGTGGTTACTTCATCTTTATATTTTGGNTAGCGGGTGAGTGAAGAGATTTGGGTGGCTCTTGACAAATATGTCTTGAGAGCCGATGAGGGTGAAGCGATGCGTTGCTCGCTTTGGTGTATGTTTATACACTTGGTTAAGGTTTTTTTTGCATGAGGCAGAGAGAGGTATATCCTGAAAATAGAACATTAGCCGGGCGTCTGAAAAATGTAAATAACCAAGAATGGACTATAGTGGTATAGGTGGCTACTTCATCTTTATATTTTTGNGTGGTTACTTCATCTTTATATTTTGGAATGCTCTGTGATTCTGTAGTGCTACTAGCCCTGTGGTCTAACCACAGAATATGTAATTGTATAGAATCGAAATTGCGTGGTGGTATCTTCGATGTAGGGGAACTCGAACGCCCATTGCTCTCGTGAAGCTGTGGGTATGGGTCTTGGTTATGGAACATCCCCGCTATTAGTCGGGTTGCCTTCTGCTAAGTCAGGCCGAGTCTCGATTTAAAGAATACTCTTTCAAGAGAGCAATCTTTCACACAACCTGGCGAGAGTACTGCTTCGCGATCTCTCGCTTCTCTCCGACGTCACGTAGACAACTGATGCCGAAATGTGGGAAACCATGTTTAGCTAAAATCGCGATCATAATTGTAGATAATAAATATGTTCAAAATAATTCACAAATAAATATAATTCTACCAAAATTATTATTAGCTCATAAAATGCTATTATTTTTGTTTTATATATTACTGTCATGTTGCAACAAAGTGACAAAAAGAAAAACGAGACTTTGTCAGCTATCGGTATTTATATTTGTTTAATACAGTTGAAATTATCCATCTACAGTTAAAATGAGACGTGGTTTTGGCCTAGAAAGCTACTATAAACATTATTTAAACACGGAAATAATGTATACAAATATGGCGCGTGGTCAGAGAGTGCGAGAGAGCGCCAGCGAGTACACAACTTCGTGCTCTCTCTGTGCTCTCGCTCTTCCGCGTTCTCTCCGACGAACCGAGACGTCCAGAGAGCGATCTCTCTGACGTCATAACGACGTGGTCGCGAGAACTGGAGCGCAAGAGAGCGCTCTCTGGGCTGATTGGCGAACGACGTTCCTCCATACTGCTGGCCAGTGAGGCCATTTTGCTGGCGTGCGTGTGGAGTAAGTTGGTAATACACGTCACATATACTCTGTGGTCGAACCGTGGAGACCGCGGTGTCTGCACGGTTACGTCGGCTCTGAAGACAGAAGTGTTCGTAATCAGTTAGCGGTCCGAGCGGCTCGCCCGCCCAGCCCGTGCCAAACTTCGAGGCCCGAAACTTGTACGAGATGTTTGAAGTTCCTTCGCCTTCAGGGCAAGAGAGAGAAAGTTTGCAAAGTGTGTTGGAGGGGGGACGGGAGGGGCGAAAGCTCCGAGGAGCGATTAGCGAAGTGCGTCGCTTAACAAGTTCTCCGGACACACGAGCGCGCAAAGCGTCTTCGTCCAGAGGGCAGCTCGCCAACTTCGTTACCCGTCCACCTCGCTCCTGGCTCTTCTTAGCTCTTTTGGGAACTGATAACTATATCTGGCTGGACGGGAACCCCGAGGAAACAACCCTCTCCTTCCAACTCTAGGTTACGCAGCCAGATGCTGAACAGGCACTTGGGAAGAACAGCCATATGGACCAACAGATGTTTGCCGGCAAAACGTGTATTCGAAAGAAAATTCATTTTTACTGTCCAAGAGGTTTGGGACTGTAAATGTGCCTGTAACACTTTTATTAAGGTACTGAATTACTGACAGGCACACCAGAAGTGAATCGCGTGTATTAAAGACTGTATGAACATCAGTAAGGAAATGTATTATGTTGCAAAGGCCGGAACATCCACCATCTTCCCGCACTGCAACTGGACTCTGATGAGTAATCCAGTGCACGGTACTCATCCTCTTCTCTTCGGACCATTCATTTTTTATTTTTGCCTTTACACGGTCTTCTACCGGATTTATCAGTAAAACCTGTCCTTACCAATCGCAAGTATTGTTACTTCAGACATTGAAGCCTTTACCCGAATATCCCTTCATAGAACCTCGGAATTTAGCTCTTCTCGCCACTTACCAAACTCTTCCAGTCTCTTTCCATTCTTAGTGGCTAACTGACTCCAGTTCTTATTAAAAGCCTCATCTTATTAAAAGCATCACTTGCAAATGAATGCCCTTACTCTATGTTATTCGATGCAGCCATTGCCATATTTATTCTTTTGGGAGTCCATTATCACATGCCGCATCGTGTCAACACCACAGACATCACACAATGGCGAGCGCACTTACCGAAGACTGCGGAATTTTCCTTTGAAATTCCCGTGGCTTGTCTAGAACTGAGCACTGTAGTGGTTCAAAGGTATCCACTTCTTTTTTCAACCTATCCTTGATGTTAGGCATCAGATCAACTCTAGCTTCTTCGGCAGATGACCATGGCTCTTCCCACCGTTGGAGAACTTCGTCCATAACTTCCAGTTTCTCCTGCTTCGTCAGTCTTCCAGCTAGCGCTCGCTCCACGGAGACGCTCCAGTATCTCTCCAGCAAGCATACAAGTAACACTCCAGCCAAAACTGGGAGCGACTTATGCACACCGTGCGGTATGCCCTGGTTTCAGTCAACAGTTCTGCCCTCTAACCACTGATGAGCTTCTTGCTCTGCTTTACCATATTATGACGTCGTGCGACATTATGGCCTCGAGCACTGCTTTATAGATTGCTCTTAGTGTCCTGAAGCTTAGGCTCCAGCTTGCATTCCCAATACTCTTTAACTTCTTAAACACCATCAGCAGGGACAGGAAACTTTCGCGATCATGAATCATCTGCAGACTAGACTCCTCAGTCCCCTGTACACTAGAACCTCAGCTGTTCGTTCATTGGGTACAGCCTTGATAAGTTCCCAAAAAGCAAAAGTAACTGAACTTATACATACGTCTGACAAAAAATTGTCCTTCACAATTCGCGTAATTGTCCTGTCCCCGACCATTAGTTCTGTTGGTCTCTGTATTCTCATTTACAGCCACCATATCAGTTCACCCCAAACCTGACATGCTTACTGTTCTGTACAACGTTCACTACTGGGCAGCTCTCAGCCAATATGAAACCGAGTTCAAAGCATTCTCATTAATCGGGCTGCGGTGGCTGGGCGGTTAGCCTGCTCGCCTCCCACCAAGGCGAACCGGGCTCAATCCCCGGCCGGGTCACTCCCAGATTTTCGCATGTGCGAATCGTGCCGGACGATGCCACTGGTCGGCGGGTTCTCTCGGGGATCTCCCGTTTCCCCCGCCCCTTCATTTCAGCGCTGCCCCTTACTCAGCTCAATCACCCTCATCGGCTCTCAAGACCTCGCTGTTACGAGCCGCCCAAATCTCCCTCGCTCTTCCCATTAAAATGTGCTGCCCTACGTACAATAATATACAATCCAACCTGTAAATTTGAAGACTTTACATTCTGAACATTGCTAACGTAATATTGCGTTCCACAAAACATTTCAAAAACTACTGGTGAAGTAATATTTCGTGCCAGTGTCTTCAAGTGTTGCGGATGTCGTAGTTTTACGGCAAACTTCGCACAACTCCAGTGAACTCAGGCGTTGTCATATGACGTCAGCAGCACTCACAGGACAGCCAACCTGGGCTCTTCCCCCCCGTTTGAGGCAGAGACGAGAGGGGTCGATAAGGACTACATCGAGACGAGAGGGGTCGATAAGGACTACATCGAGACGAGAGGGGTCGATAAGGACTACATCGAGACGAGAGGGGTCGATAAGGACTACATCGAGACGAGAGGGGTCGATAAGGACTACATCGAGACGAGAGGGGTCGATAAGGACTACATCGAGACGAGAGGGGTCGATAAGGACTACATCGAGACGAGAGGGGTCGATAAGGACTACATCGACTCGCGCATCAAGCGCAAGCATCTAAATTGGCGTGCTGTGTTGTCTTCGTGATGCCTGTATTATTGGTATGAAGCGTTTGGGAAGGTTCGGTGCAGTCTGCTCGAGTATTTGTTTGTGTATCTGACCCGTATGTTCCCAGATACAACGTTTTAAGAAAGCTGTTNGACTACATCGAGACGAGAGGGGTCGATAAGGACTACATCGACTCGCGCATCAAGCGCAAGCATCTAAATTGGCGTGGTGTGTTGTCTTCGTGATGCCTGTATTATTGGTATGAAGCGTTTGGGAAGGTTCGGTGCAGTCTGCTCGAGTATTTGTTTGTGTATCTGACCCGTATGTTCCCAGATACAACGTTTTAAGAAAGCTGTTTTTTTTTCTAGCTAGGTTGGAGTGCTCTATAACGGTCTGTTTAAAGTGCGCGAAGTTTTGAAAGAACTCTTCAGGCCTCGTCTAAAATGTGTGTTCATTTTACAGCAGCACACTCGGCGCACGTTTAAACGATTTCTTAAAAAAAATTGTATTTCAAAGATTGCGAGAGGCCACGGTGGCTGAGCGGGTAGACAGCTCGCCTCCCACCAAGGAGAGCCGGGTTCAATCCCCGGACTGTTCACTTCGAATTTTCGCAAGTGGGAGTCGTACAGGACGATGCTNACCAAGGCGAGCCGGGTTCAATCCCCGGACTGTTCACTTCGAATTTTCGCAAGTGGGAGTCGTACAGGACGATGCTGTTGGTCGGCGGGTTTTCTCGGGGATCTCCCGTTTCCCTTGCCCTTTCATTCCGGCGCTGATTCATATCCCACCTCACTTAACCTTCATCGGTAGGGCCACCTGTTTCCTCGCGAAAAGATTCCACCACTAGTACCGGAAAACACTTCAGTTCAGAAACAATTTCGTGGTTGGATGATTTGAACCATCACGCCTCTGAAGTTCTGCCAGCCAATCACGAAAGTTCAGTGCCTGGGTAGCTTTATTCTGATAGGCCCAGTCAAATATAGAATGTATTCTCACACAGAAACCCGGCCAATGGCCGAAGGATGCCTTCTTGTGTGCGCGTGGAATGTTGATGTCTATATACTGCTCACAANACAGAAACCCGGCCAATGGCCGAAGGATGCCTTCTTGTGTGCGCGTGGAATGTTGATGTCTATATACTGCTCACAAATACCGCGTGTTGCATCCGGGAGCGACCCCGCCAGGAATCGAACCCGGTTCGCCTGGGTGGAAGGGAAGCGCTCTACCCTCCACGCCACTGCGGCTTCTATAGAACTGAGAACGTAGCTTCATGCTCACAGGGCAACCAATTACGGGAGAACATTTCCTGAAGTGTACACAGCATGTTGAAACCTAGCAAACATCGATAAGCCATCGGCTCAGACCATTACTAAATGACTTTACACCAACCGAAGTGCACCACTTCGTGAAATCCNAACATCGATAAGCCATCGGCTCAGACCATTACTAAATGACTTTACACCAACCGAAGTGCACCACTTCGTGAAATCATCTTGGCTATGCTTCGTTGCCTAGGAGGCAAACAAACAACACAGTACTCGTCTGGGAGCACCCCGATGACTCCCCTTAGTAGCTTAGAGTTATAGGTCGCTGTTTCCACGCTTGCAATAACCGGTGTAGCCCGTCCAATTACGTGGAACACTCGCCACACACCACAGTCAACCACTCTTTCTAGAGATCACATCGGCGGGGTTAACTCCTTCAGGTACAGGTGAATATACATAATTTAAAGCAATGCAACGGAGATATATTATTTTGGTTCAGAACTGTACAAACATTCGTTTGACACTCTGTCGTACGCCGGGGCCAATGAAAATGTATTTGTGTTTTGTATTTATTAGCAGCAGCGATTTGTGGGACTGCGAAGTACAGTCTCGAGAACGAATGTCTGGCATCGCTAGAGACCCGGCAATTTCGCGGGTTTATTTGGCAACAAGCTAGACTCCACGGCACTGTGTGTACTTGAGTCTCAGTTTGTTGTTCATTGGCTGTTGCTGAGTTTCAGCCCTGACCAGGTATCACTGTAAAAATATTTTTACTGGTAAACTTCCTAAATTGTAATCTATACATTGTAGGGAAATAATACCACATGTTAGACTACAAATATAGGGATGTTAAGTGTTGTTACTAAACAAGAGAAAATAGCATACCATTCGCAATTTCTCGCTATTCGTATACATTGATTTGGTAGTTTTATTAATAATTTTTTTAAGTGCAGCATGTGATTCAGTACTTGTGGTTTTTTGCATGCCAGTTATAGGCTTAAATTCGTCCAACTTCTAACCATTTTTAAAAGATAGCTAAGTGGTCATATGTTTGAAGCGTAACGTGTCCTTAAGTGAATTCACGAAATTTCCAGGTCCCTAGAAATCGCGTAATCCTTTCAGATATACTTTGATTTACGGTTCCAGGTGTTGCAAACAAAACATTTTATGATGCGTGCTGTACTTGAGTCGTCACAACACTTGTTTCGTTGTCACAGCCAATGAGCTGTAAGCTATATGTTCAGTTGCAGTTATATGAACCAATAATGACCTAGACTAGTAAGACAGTTTGCGAATCATTTACTCACAGGTAAAATCATTGGTCACTGAGTTTCGCAGTGTGCAATAGAGACCAAAAAATTACCTATACTCGCGTAACGTATACAATTGTGTACACTGGGTCTGAATGGGTTATGGGACTTCCATTATTACATGCCGTTTTCTGCTGTGCACATTGTGATCATTGTTAAAACTCCTGTGCATCTTCTAATGAATATACCCTTGCCACAGATTACTTAAGTATACAGAGGCGAAATAGACGCTTGTACCGCGAACTCCGGCCACACACATCGCCGTCCGCCAATCAGCTCCTGCCAAACACACTCGCCATCCAGCAGCACAGCCAACAGGGAATCTTTCGCAGAATGCAGTTGCAAATAAGACGTAGGGCCCGTTCCCAGAGCCTCGTGCAGCCAATCGGAGAACGGGTACGCCCACATCAAAAGAACCGCCGCGCCATTTAGTCTCCGTGTGCTCGTGTACTGTGTTCCCGGGCCTCTAAGGGTTAAATGATCTGCATTTATACACGCGGTAAGCCTTTTATAGATTATTCATGTCCACAGTTCATCTAGTTCAGTATCGAGACGTTTCCCAAAAAGGCAGGCAATCCCTGAATTTCTCGAAGGCGTTAGTCGCGACAGGTGTGAGCTATCAGTCAGTCAAAAACGCACGTACCAACATTCATTGCCGTTCTCGACTCTTGATACAGACGCCTGAGTTATGGCCGCTGCCGAAAGGCTGGCCTGGGAAGGTACAATGATT
>NQII01006340.1:76344-89134 GCA_002778355.1 Clitarchus hookeri
GGGGGGGGCAGCCGTTTGGTAGAGAAAATAATGCGCAGAAGTAGAAAACGCGTTGGACGAGTCGGGAGAATCCATTGCAGTGTTGCACGAAGGGGGTAGGGTTGTTCAGTTCAGTAGCGACAGAGCTCCAGTACGGTTGTGCGAGAGCTGCTCCGCGCGTGCATATTACCTGTCCAAAAAGAGGTACGTTGCGTCGACGGTATTTAACAGGGCGGTACTAGAGAGCGATGTTTTCAGTTTGGTGTGTATAGCGCCAGCAGTGTCGCGTGGTTTCCCTTCCTCCAGAGGCAGGCGTTCGCGAGATCCCCCACACTGCCACCCCTACCTTCCCTTTCTCNGTCGCGTGGTTTCCCTTCCTCCAGAGGCAGGCGTTCGCGAGATCCCCCACACTGCCACCCCTACCTTCCCTTTCTCGAGTTGCGCTGAGATTATTTTCTCATTTGAACTTTACTGTACAGAGTAGGCCTACTCAAGAATGAACTCCAACCGCACACGTTCTGCAAAATGGCGTCACAGACCAACGATACGTCGTAGCTCCGTTCGCCAATCGGCAGCTCGGCCAATAGGAGCCAGTCATACACAAGACCCTTTCCAGCCGGTTAGAGAACGGGCACGCCTACGGCAAAGTAATCGCAGCGATATGCGGCAACTCCTGCTACCACTATGATATCTCATTCGGTGAATTTGGAACGGAACCTCCAATGCCTATTCTCAGAAGATATGGAAAATATTTCATGGTGCTAGTTAATGATGACAACAGTCACCAATGAAGCTAACACCTGAGGCATGGCGGCGCAAACCTCCAACGAATGGCATCACAGGCTCACAACATAAACGATTTGCTAAGGGTGTTCAGCAGACATCATGAATTTACTGACTGCAATGTGGATGTGCTTATCGTGTACACCACTGGAGAAGTGAACAGAATACGTAATAATGTAAAAGTGAAATTTCCGGGGTTGAGGGGGGGGTGGGGTTGACGTGAGTGTACCCGTTCGCTGGTTGGCGGCCTTGAGGTCCTGCAAACGGGCCTTGTGTCTGATTGGTTATTACGTGCTGTGGAAGTAACCCTATTGGTAACGCTGATTGCCCAACGGCGCTCCGCCATATTGCTTTAGGGCTCTCAAGACCTCGATGTTAAGAGACGCTTAAATCTCTTCACTCGCGCCGTATTGCTTGCGACTGTGTCCATTTTGCTGAACTGTGTGTCTAATGTTCGCAATACGCACCACATCTTAGGAAAATTTGTCGGTGAACTTCCTATACTGCGATGGAAAATTTTTACCTATAAATAGTATGGAAAATTTACCATGGGCTACATTGCGCTACAAATACAGGACCGGTGCTATACGCAGCTGATAACTTCACTATGCATTTCAGTGTTTCCTGAATGAATTCAGTAAAGCTACTCTGGATGTGTGGTAATAAACTCAGGCACTGAACCTTTCTCAGTACCCGTATACAATTAAGTGGTAAATCTGCGAAAATAACTCCTTGCATTACACTATTTCGCTTCTGTATTCTAGAATATTCTGCGGCGAAGAGGTCAGTGAAATCTGGGGCACATTAATTACCAGCACAGGAGAAAAAAACCGGAGATAATTTTCAATTTGATGTAAGAGGAACGCAGGGATGAAAAAGGTGGCAGAAGGAAGGGAGAGGGAGAGGCCTACAAATATATCGCTTCTCTCCGAGGACCGGATCCAAAATTAATGTGGTTCTTGTAGCAGCCGGTCGCTCCCAGAAGGAAGGTAAGGTCGCCGTTGCAGAGTGGACCCGTACACGCCCTCCCAGCTCCTTGCGGAACACCAGACCAATACGTCAGCGTGATTGGTGGGGACGGAGAGCCCCCGATAAGCCCCTCGGATAACACCCTCCCCCCCACGAGGACGTCGCTGGGGGGCCCAGAGGGGCGCGGGGAAGAAAAAGGCAAACCGATGCCCGTAAAGTTCCGTGCCTCGCCCTTTAATGTCCGGGGAACTTTACTGTCCGCCCGCGCTTCCTCGCGTAATCACTCCTGGTTTACGGCTCTACCCCCTCCACCCCCGCCCAATACCCTCCTGCAACCGTCTTTCTCCCCCGGGGTCACCAGCCCAAGGGGGAATTCTCCAGCCGTTATTCGCGCCCGTGTGATTTGCAACCCCTAATCGCGACGGCGCCAATCACGCCGTTCAAGGCATGGGTTGATGACGACCGTTGTCCACGCTCGGGGACGGGAAATTTCCTTTTCGTCAACAGCCGTGGACTTATAAAAAAAAAGGGTCATGCACTTGAGGGCTACAACGCATGCGCACGTTAAAACCAACTACGAATTACCCAATGAACTGCTCCTAGTTCAGACTGCAAGAACTTCTATTACACGTAGGGCCACCTACGTGAAGGCTACACTACAATGTCATATGGCATACGTGAAGTTTTCCTTTGTCTATTGGCCACGTATCTTTGCCGGGATACAGTTCCTTACTTGACTGGGCCAATCGGAATCCGGTAACTGTGACACTGAGTGTCCGTGATTCGCGGTCGGACACCTGCAGCGCCGCATGAGAGTTAAAAGCATCCGATCACGAAATTGGGTCTGAGCTCTGCTGTTCAGTAGATCATGTTAAACTGTGGTAGAAGATGCACATTCGAGGTAGGTAAATAGTGGGCACCAAGAAAATAACGTGCAGGAACAAAGGCCGCTTATATACAAATCTTCGAACGATCATATACCCCTGACGTCACGCAATAACAACGCACGCAAATAAATTGCCCTATACTGAAATCAAACGCTCTTGCCGCACTTTCATCCGACGTGCACAAAACCGACGCATCCCTCTTTATGATGTTATGTTAGTTATTTCAGTAATGGGGGTATACAGTCGCTCTTGCACCCGTAGCGAAGTTATAAAACTCATTGTGTCCTTCGTATATACGACAGATAATAAATACCCACCCAACACCACAGAACACGTGACACGCATATCAAGTATTTAAGCTATTTAGTTGTTTAATATGGGTATTTTTGTTGTAATATCACTGAAGCAATGCCTGGCCTGAGATGGGTGGCGGGGTAGGATGCAGACGTCGCACGCCGCCCAAGCAGACAAAGGGGAGTAATTTTGTAAAGAGTTGCTGGCTGGAGGAAGAATGCACAAGAACAATAGACAGGCAGACGATTAGATTTCTTGTGACACGATTGTATGTCTCGGCGCCCTCGATGAACGCCCGCAGAGTTAACGTCTTCTTTCCCTTTTCCCTCTAGCCATTGGGTGCCAAGCCTTCAGATAGGCGTAATGTATAAAAATAATATATAGCCTAGTATTGAATAATAACTTGATAAAGTAAAAAGTAAATGTTAAGTGTTAAATTTTTTTTAGTACATGAAATAACATGTAGGCCAAAAGGAAAAAAAAAACAATAATTTCCCAAGGAAAGATGACCTATTCCGTACGGAAATGAGTGACTAGGAACCGAGCTTGTGATCGACTGACTTGTTGAGCCGGGTGCCGGGGCCGTGGTGGTGTAGTGGTTAGACTACTCGGCTCCCACATAGGCGAACCGGGTTTGAATCCCGGCGGGGTAACCCCCGGATTTCGGATTTTCGCATGTCGGAATAGTTCCGGACCATGCATATGTTCGGCGGGTTTTCTCGGGGATCTCTCGTTCCCCCACTCTTGCATTCCGGTGCTGCTCCATACTTACCTCGCTTAACCCTCATCAGATCTCAAGACCTTGATGTTAAGAGCTCCCCAAATCTCTTCACTCACCCTCTCACTCGCTCTATAACCATGCGCCGCGCTCAAAATGTTTAGTATTCTGAAATGAACACTTTAAACGCGATGGCCGTATACCGTATAGGTAGAGCCAATGACTTTACGCGTAAAAATCGGAGTACACATTATACTTCAATATTATATACACTCCTCAGCTGTTGTTATGCCTCCATTGGCTGCTGGTGCCATGTCCGTCTTTGACCAAGCCACTCAGGACTAAATAACTCCGACACTGAACTTTCGTGATTCGTGCGCAAACGGTTAACACAAGCCAGAACATATTTTAGCCAATCAAAGAAGCTGGACGACTCTACAATGCTTTGGACTGTATCTTGTCTCGAAATCTTTTCGCGAAATATCACTGCCCCTAAGTATGGGCAACGATGTGTTTATAACCTCCGAGTTAAAAAAGCCAGGCACNAGTATGGGCAACGATGTGTTTATAACCTCCGAGTTAAAAAAGCCAGGCACGTACCTCTTCAATTTAGTTCTTTGCTTTGGTAAACAAGGAGCTCAAAATAAAATACGTAACCTTCATAAGTACCTTTCGGACGAATAAAACCGCTCGACTATAAAATACGTCCCTGAACACGATGAACTAACAAGCACTTGCAACAAGTACGGCTATAGTGCATTCCAGGTTTTTGTCACACTTTTTGAACCAAACGTTTGAAAAATCACCCAATTTATTACGGTTTTGGTTGTTTCCTAAATATACCATGTACCACGAGCTTTTTATAGGGTGGTTTATTTGTGTTTAAATTGAAGTTTTACTTATATTTTATCTATAAATTATAATACTTCATTCATAATTAACATGAATAAAATCAGTGAGAAAATAGCTTTATTGGTAACTTCTGGTAAGAAATAGTTCTTATGCAAAATATTATTACACTGAGTGCGCACGAACGTGGTGCGCTATCACTTCGGCGTGATTTTCTAGTCTCGGTTAAGCTTTGTTTGCACGAGGCGGAGGGTTAGCCTTGAACTATAACTTCAGCAGGGTTTCGGAAAAGTTAAAACTAACCGTGAACGGACCATAGCGTCGCAGGTGGATGTGAAGCAGGCCACACCCTCCAGCACAGTGGACCAATAACAGACATTCATAGGTACAGCTGGTGAGTTGCGAGAAAAATCTAAACGTGACGTGAATCCTTCCACTAATAAAACAAGCAACCAATGAACAGTGATATTTGCATGATTTTACATACGACAATGGAGTATAGCCTACAGGTCATCGAACTCGCGAATTTCTCAGGTCTCTGCGCATTGTGTATGATGACATTTCCTAAAATAAAAAAATAAACTTTATGTTTTTTGAATAATTTGATGTCATATACAAAATGTTTTTATTTTGCTGCAGTCATAATAACAAATAGTAACGAAGTTGTACAAGTGAAAAAAATAACATTAGAACGTACACTAATGCCGTGGGCTAACGCTTGAAAAATATATAATGAGTAGGGACACCCGATTTTCACGACAAGTTATACTTCAAAACACTTTAGCTCAGATCCACGTTCGTGATTGGATGGTTTCCGTGTTAACGCGTCTTAAGTGTCTGCACGCGAATCACATACGTACAGTACTAGAGTTACTTAAATCTGATTGGCCAGTCGGGTGGGAAAATGTCTTCTCACAAGGACACGCCACCAATAAGGAAAGGAAAACTGTTGTACAGTCCGTAGGGTATTGAAATCTAGCTTGTGCGGAAGTCTATTCACGAAATTCCGGTGTCTCTAGTAATGACAACAAAATAACAATGCATGCAGTTTTTAAAAGAATTTAAAAAAAAATTGCAATTTTTTTACATACAACTTTTTTTTTCATGTGTATGACCGGGTAATTGGTAATTACGTATGTGTCACACGGTAGTTCACGACATTAACTTACGTTGGTAATTTTTTAATTTGTGCAACTTAGTATTTGTTCTTATAGCTGCAGTAGAACAGAANATGGAGTATAGCCTACAGGTCATCGAACTCGCGAATTTCTCAGGTCTCTGCGCATTGTGTATGATGACATTTCCTGAAATAAAAAAATAAACTTTATGTTTTTTGAATAATTTGATGTCATATACAAAATGTTTTTATTTTGCTGCAGTCATAATAACAAATAGTAACGAAGTTGTACAAGTGAAAAAAATAACATTAGAACGTACACTAATGCCGTGGGCTAACGCTTGAAAAATATATAATGAGTAGGGACACCCGATTTTCACGACAAGTTATACTTCAAAACACTTTAGCTCAGATCCACGTTCGTGATTGGATGGTTTCCGTGTTAACGCGTCTTAAGTGTCTGCACGCGAATCACATACGTACAGTACTAGAGTTACTTAAATCTGATTGGCCAGTCGAGTGGGAAAATGTCTTCTCACAAGGACACGCCACCAATAAGGAAAGGAAAACTGTTGTACAGTCCGTAGGGTATTGAAATCTAGCTTGTGCGGAAGTCTATTCACGAAATTCCGGTGTCTCTAGTAATGACAACAAAATAACAATGCATGTAGTTTTTGAAAGAATTTAAAAAAAAATTGCAATTTTTTTACATACAACCTTTTTTTTCATGTGTATGACCGGGTAATTGGTAATTACGTATGTGTCACACGGTAGTTCACGACATTAACTTACGTTGGTAATTTTTTAATTTGTGCAACTTAGTATTTGTTCTTATAGCTGCAGTAGAACAGAAAAAAAATTGTATTTGACATTCAATAATTAGAGATCCCGAAATTTTGCGGATTCATTTATGCAACAATCTAGACTCCGCAGTCCTTTGTGTTTTCGAGCCTAAGTTAGTTGTTCATTGGCTGTTGCTCAAGTTTGACCCCAGACCAGGTAGCACGGGATTCGGTCGTGTTCTTCTTGCTGTTTAGTTATTGGCTCAAATTCGCCCAGAGTGCGGCGAATAAATTGCAAACCAATTGAAAAGCAAATTAAATTTACATGTGTTTGAAGTTTAGCTTGTCCTCAAATGAACTCGCGAAATTTCCGGGGGTCTGTACAAATTATATAAAAATTATAAAGGGCAAGATTTTTTTATTCGAGAAAAATGACATCGCATGCATTGCGTACAAGTTGAAAAATGTTTGGTACAAATATAAAATAATGAATTGTTTGGTATGCGACAACCTACAATATTTCCCGTGCGCCACTCGTTAAGGGTGAGCTGGCGCGGTGCCTATTTGAAAACCCTCCGGAAGTCACGAGCTGCATAGACCGGCTCTCGACGCCAGCCAATGCGGAGAGGGGCGGAAGTCCCACTGCGACCTCACTATGTTATAAGGCTCCGCAAACGAGCGATTATGNTATTCGAGAAAAATGACATCGCATGCATTGCGTACAAGTTGAAAAATGTTTGGTACAAATATAAAATAATGAATTTTTTGGTATGCGACAACCTACGATATTTCCCGTGCGCCACTCGTTAAGGGTGAGCTGGCGCGGTGCCTATTTGAAAACCCTCCGGAAGTCACGAGCTGCATAGACCGGCTCTCGACACCAGCCAATGCGGAGAGGGGCGGAAGTCCCACTGCGACCTCACTATGTTATAAGGCTCCGCAAACGAGCGATTATGAAAGGAATTCGCGGGGAGGGAAAAGCACGCGAGACGCCAATAATATTTGTAGTGAACACGACACCACCATTGTGCGCGTGCTGGGCAAACGGGCCAGGGGGGCGGTCCGTGGAAGGGGGTAATAAAAGCGGGGTAGGGCGTTGGAGGAGGGTCCGAGTGAAAGCCGGAACAACGCAAACATAAAGTTGTAATTATTAACCAACTTCATTATTAATCCGCGTTTGTTTGAGTTTCAGGTGCAGGCCGGGAGGTGGCTAGTTGGGTGGGAAGGGTGGGATGAGGGAATTATGTGCGTGAGAGGGGGTAGTTTGCTGTATGTGTGTGCGTGGTGAAAAGCGGAATGTAGTGGTGGAGGGTGGTTTTAGTGGGGGTGGTTATTCACTGCTGACTGCTGCAAATACAGGAAGTTGGAAGGGAGGAGAGGTGGGGGAGAAGACGCGGAAAAGAGTAGAATGGCGGGAGAGGGTTGGGTGGAGGGGGATAGCAGCACAAACTGGCGTTGGTTCAACTCCGCCGGCTGTGAAATTGTTTGCCCTCTAGTCCTCCTGGCTTTGACAAACGCGAGAGAGATGGCGCTTCCGAAGACCGGTGGATTGAAAAGGGGCCCAGAGGGGTACGGGTTTGGTTTGTTGGGGTGCTCGGATCAAGAGGGGTTTGAGGGGGATGGAAGCGGTACCCTTCGTCGCCTGACATTTGGAACGGCAGATCTACCAGCCATTTTCGCCGCCGGGCTTACTGAAGCGAGTGCGATGTCTCTCTCTCTCTCTCTCTCTCTCTCTCTCTCTCAAACACACCCCTCACGATGGTCAGAAATGAGTTTCCCTCATTCTGGTCAAGGGCGTAGCCAACGGAAACACTAGAACTGCTGCTGTCCCAGAAACTCTCTCGGTGGAGTTGCGCTTTGATTGAGTTACGCTACGCTGACCACGGAATATGGAGCCGATTTACTAAGCGTACATTTCAGCATCCACAGTTGATGATTTTGAAATTTAACAGTTTGAGTGCGGTACAAATTTTCTAATAATTAAGACGAGCAGGATGTGAGTCGCCAATATTCAAAACAGCATGGCCGTCTGTGATATTGGTCACGGTCTATACAGGGGCCACGGTTGTGTAGTGGTTAGACTACTCGCCTCCCACCTAGGCAAACCGGGTTCGATTCCCGGCGGGGTCGCTCCCGGATTTTAGCTTGTGGGAATTGTGCCAGACGATAGGGTTTTCTCGGGGATCTCCCGTTTCCCCCGCCCTTTAATTCCTGCGCTGTTCTACACTCACCTCGCTTCTCCCTCATCGGCTCTCGAGACCTCGATGCTGAGAGTGCCCATATCCCTTTACTCACTCACTCACTCTGTCTCTCTATCTACCATTGTCATATTCATTCGCACAACAAACGGACACACTTACTATTCTGAACAACGTTCATTACGGCCGATTCTCTGCCTGATTTAAAGTTTCTCAACCAAGTGTCCTTTCCTAAGTAGAAAAACAAGCCACTCTGCTAATTTAAGTAATTTACACTGGAGAGCCAAAAAAAAACTGGTATAGGTGTGCGTACGCGAATAACAGAGGTATGGAACCAATCTGAGTAACGCGATGAGGTCGGCAGCGCCTATATACGACAACAAGCGTCTGGCAAAGTTGCTAGGTCGGTTAATGCTGCTACAATGGCTGGTTATCAAGATTTAAGTGAGTTTGAAGGTGGTGTTATAGTCGGCGCACGAGAGATGGGACATAGCATCTCCGAGCTAGCGATATAATTTGGATTTTCGCGTACGGCCATTTCATGAGTGTACCGTGAATATCGCGAATCCGGTAAAACATAAAATCTTCGACATAGCTGTGGCCGGAAAAAGATCGTGAACGAACGGGACNCGGGCGCACGAGAGATGGGACATAGCATCTCCGAGCTAGCGATACAATTTGGATTTTCGCGTACGGCCATTTAATGAGTGTACTGTGAATATCGCGAATCCGGTAAAACATAAAATCTTCGACATAGCTGTGGCCGGAAAAAGATCGTGAACGAACGGGACAAACGACGACTGACGAGAATCATTAAACGTGACAGATGTGCAACCCTTTCTCAAATTGGCGCAGTTTTCAATGCTGCGGCATCAACAAGTGCCAGCGTGCGAACTATTCAACGGACCATCATTGGTATGGGCTTTCGGAGCCGAAGGCCCACTCGTGTACCGTTGTTGACTGCACGACACAAAGCTTTACGCCTGGCCTGGGCCCGCCAACACCGCCATTGGACTGTTGATGACTGGAAACACGTTGCCTGCTCTGACGAGTCTCGTTTCCAATTATATCGGGCTGATGGACGTGTATGGGTATGGAGACATCCTCATGAATCCATGTACCCTACATGTCAACAGGGGACTGTTAAAGCTGGTGGATGCTCTGTCAAAGTATGGGGCGTGTGCAGTTGGCATGAAATGGAACCCCTGATACGTCTAGATACGACTCTGACAGGTGACAGATACGTAAGCATGCCACGTAGTCTTGTGGCACTTCTGCGTGCTCGCGGGGGCCCTACACGATATTAGGCAGATGTACCAATTTTTTTGGCTCTTCGGTGTACATATACGTTGATTTTATATTCTAGGCATTGAAACAAGCTTCTTTTTTTCTGCACACATGGCATTAATAAAAGGTGAATTACATACGTACGTTACTATTCCAAGGTATAATTCAATTGACGTGTAGATGTTGGTCACTGAGTCCGTAACGATATTATAAAGGACAGTCGAAAGAATCAATGAAACGTGAATCAACTTAAACCTCGTCATCCACGAGAACTTTCGTTATCTGGTCTGAGTATCCTAGCATTCTTCTGAGGGCAGTGTTTCTATCCGCAGCAGGCATACGACAATTGCGACGTCGAAGGTTTCATTACTCAAAGCAATGTCTCATTAGGAGATTTCGTAAATATCAGAGAGCTTGTTTGCTTTTTTTTCGAAGGCAGCTGAGATTGTAACATTTTAATACTACAAAACACGCAAGCCGATTATCTATACGTAGGGTCAGTGACTTTTCGCGTAAAAATCGGAGCACACAGCAGACTTCAATACTATTTACACACCTCAGCTGTTGTTATGCCTCCATTGGCTGCTGGTGCCGTGTCCGTCTTTGACCAAGCCACTCAGGACTAAGTAACTACGACACTGAACCTCCGTGATTCGTGCGCAAACGGTTAACACGGGCCAGAACATTTTTTTTAGCAAATCAAATAAGCTGTACGACCCTACAGTGCTTTAGACTTTATATTGTCTCGAAATCTTTTCGCGAAATATCACTGCCCGTATCTATACGGAAAATAACAGAATGCAAACATGACGTACCATTCTTGGCAGATGCGTAATCCTCTTTTAGAGGCATCGTAAAGGTAATTGACTGATATTGAAAAAAAAAGATTGTTTTTCACTTCTTTACTGTAAGTAAAATAGGTTATTTTTGCCCCAATTGTGACACCATAATAGCCGTAAGGCAAACGGTATATCTTCCCGAATAGTCACTCGGAAACTGCACGATGACACGTATTTTTTTTCTACACATTCAGAAAGGCATGATTATCGAACTTTCGGACTATACTCGCCAGTATTTTGTTTCTTAATTAAGCTCAATTTCCAGTATTTTACGCATTGTTTATCGACGGTAAAGGAAGACGTAGTGGCGTGCCGTTATTATTCTGGGCCTCTTTCTGACAAGAAAGTGCTTCTTAACGAGTTGTGTAAATGATGGTTTGAGTAAACGCATTTGCCATTTTCGCGTCTGTACAAACTCTTTAAAGGAAATGTGTTGGTACGTTCAATATAATATAATCGTAGGTGTAAAGGCGTGGTGGAGCCCAACTGGAGCATGTCGCGGTATCATAACCAAGCACTCTCCTTGGTATTTGGCTCCCGCTGTTCGCATTTAGGGAACCCTAGAAATGACACGGCCCGTGCAGGAGGATATCTTTTCCTCCTTAATGAGTGCAAACAGTATTTCTTGTTTGCATTTATACGGGAATGTTAATGAACTTTGAGTAGCTCCTCGCAATCACTTCGGCGATGTAATACCCACGAAGGTGATCCAGTAAGTTAACTAGCTTTGCCATCTGAGCACACGTTCTGAATGTCTACATACGTAATTCTGAGCACACAAGAGAGAGAGAGAGAGAGAGAGAGAGAGAGAGTGAGAGTGAGAGAGAGTGAGAACGTATACAGTACGATTTTAATTTAACCCAATACGCCTTTAATTGCTCTTCTAAAAGGTGAAAGTACAATTATAAACGTCAGTGGATTCGTTTTACTACTATAGTCTATTCAGAGTTTCTTCACTCTTTTTGAATCAAACCTTTGAGAAATCATTGCATATATGACGTGTCTGGTTGTCTCCTAAATATGCCTTGCATCACAAGCATTTTATACTTGTGTTCACATAAAAATACTTTTATTTTTGGTTAAATTAAACTTTTACTTATATTTTATCTATAAGTTATAATATTTAATTTCTGATTAATACGAATAAAACAGGGAGTAAACAGGTGTGTTGGTAATGCCTAGTAATAAATAGTTCTTATGCAGAACATTATTAATCTGAGTGTCCACGAATGCGGTGCACTGTACCTTCGGTGTAATTTTCTACACTTAGTTAAGGTTTGTTCGTGAGAGTAGAAATTTAGCAGGTGTTCAGAAAAGTTGGACGTAACCGTGAATGGACTATACAAGGGTCACTCCACTTCACGAGTATTATTGTTATTATTATCTCTGATTATACAAGCGCAGAGTCGATAATTACACATAGCCGAAATGGTGAAGCGGTTCCTTTGATGTGAACGTGACTACTGCATAGAACAGTTAGTAATACAGAAGTGACAGAGCCACGTATACCGTGCACTCCAACCGCACACACACGGGACAGCGGTGGTGTAGTGGTTAGACTACTCGCCCCCCCCCCACCCAGGCGAACAGGGTTAGATCCTCGGCGGGGTCGCTCCCGGATTTCACGCGTGGAAATCGTGCCGGACGATGCCGCTGGTCGGCGGGTTTTTCTTGGTAATCTCCCAATGTTCCATACTCACCTCGTTTCACCCTCGTCGGCTCTCAAGTCCTCGATGTTGAGAACCCACCCAAATCTCCACGCTCCAACCGCACGTACCAGAAAAAAAAATGGCTTCACTGACCAGCAACATGTCGAAACCCACCGTGAGCCAATCAGCGTCTGGTAACCTACTCGCCAACCATAACCAAAGTCAACAGGGAAAAAATTTCGCAGCACGCGGTAACCAATCAGTTGCAAGGCCCCGTTCCCAGAGCCTCGCGTGGTCAATCAGCTATTTCGTCTCTGCGTGTGCCATCCACTCTGGGATTCCGATACTTAGTTGAGAAGAGCTGCGGGGGTTAATTAAATAAACCGGCTGGCAATTTGTCCGATAGCAATTGCAGGAGCACCTAGCGCAGCGGAGGGGG
>NQII01006340.1:89243-106073 GCA_002778355.1 Clitarchus hookeri
CCCAATAGGGAGAGGCGGTGTTAGCCTGCGAATGGGGGTTGGGGAAGTGCCCGACTGAAGCGCGGGTATTGGCGTCCGCGCCCCTGGGAGAGGGTGGCGAGCGTGGTGTCGGCGGTGAACCGCCGAGGAATTGGGGGGAGTGTGTAGTGAGAAGATGGGGATCAATGATTCCACAACCGTGGCCACCAGGTCGTAACGCCCCGCCGGACGGGGGAGGGGTTGTGTGCCGGGGGTGCCATCAAAGCGAGCGCGTTCGCTCGGACGCAGACGGGATGATTCCGAAACCGCCGGCACGTCGCCTCGCGTTAACGCCTGTCGGGGGACGCTCGGCGACCAATTACCGATGGGCCAGGAGCTGGGCCCCTCCCCCCCTGTTCTATCCCCTCGAAACCCTTTACGTCAACCACCCTCTCTCCCTGTGTCCTCCCCAGCAGAGGGGCGAATATTTTTTCGTGATCGACGCTAGATCGCAGTTCCACTCGAGCCCCGTTAGAGGTGATCTGGGCAAAGTGCGAAACGTACGTCAATACGTAAAGTAAACACTTCGTGTGTAAAAAAGGCGTTTGAAACAATATCATTTGCTGGATACTCATACTTTAAAGTAAAAGTGTTATAGTCTATTCGCGGTTTCTTCACACCTTTTCAATCAAACCTTTGAAAAATCACCAGATTTGTGATGTGTTTGGTTGTGTCTTAAATGTCATTTATGACAAGCCTTTTATAAGCCCGTTAATATAAAAGTATTTTAGTTTTGGTTAAATTGAACTTTTGCTTTTATTTTATCTATATATGTTAATATTTATCTCATATTTAGCTTTGCTTGTATAAAACGGAGGAATATCGTGGAAGCAGAATTTAAGTTTTGGCAACCAAATGCCAAAGAATTGTTTGTAAGGAGTGGTGTACAGGATGTAAATATCCCCCAATCAGCTCCTGGTATACGATTCGCCAGTCGCCAGTCCAGTTAGGACGGAACCTTTAGCAGTATCAGTAATCAAAGGCCCCCATAAGCGCTGCACATTCAGAAAAAGCATAATCTTAACAAACCACATTCGAACCCAACTTATGCACAAATGGCTAGTATATAGGGGAGGGTGGGGGAATTGCGGACGCGGGGTAAAGACGGACTAGCAAGTATCTACTCATTCCCTCCCCCCCGCGGCAGCCCGGTGCTGTCACCTGTTTCTTTCCGCCATTTTAGTGCCACGCAAAAACTTACGACAGCCGGCTGCGCACAGTTTGAAAGGTAGGTAAAATTTAAACAAAAAGTGTATATTGATCTAATTGTTAGTGTTTTGTAAATCGAGGGACAGGTCTGTATACTAAGTGATGGTAAAAAGTGATATTTTCTATGGATAGCTTTGTCAATGGAGTTTGAATCGCCAATGTTTGTTTTTATGGAACGTTTTCATAACCTACAAATTTCTCTCTTTGATTTTAAAATACCCAGTTGGGTTAATTGCGGACAAGCCTTGCGGGGTAAATACGGACGTCCGCAATTACCCCTAATTCGATAAACTATTATGAAATTAATCAATAACTGCTCATTTTCAGATGCCTCGGAAATATATAAGAAAAAAAGAACAATCATACACCATCGAATCATTACAAAAAGCTGTGCAAGAATTAAAAGACCAGAAGATAACTTTTCGTCAGGCGGAAGAAAAATATGGTATTCCCAGAGCTACTTTGTTTGACCAAGTGAAAAAAGGCAGTGTTTCTACAATACCAAAGAGAGGTAAGAAATCTGTTTTTAACGAAATACAAGAAAACGAACTGGTTGATTTTATTTTAAAGTCATGTAAGGCTTTCTTTGGGATAACAATACCTACTCTGAGAAAGATAGCTTTCGATTTTGCCACCGCAAATAACATAAAACATAATTTCAATAAAGAAACTGGTATGGCAGGAATGGATTGGTATTACAATTTTTTGGCTAGACATCCAAATATATCACTTCGAAGGCCTGAAGCTACTTCCATAAATAGAATTACCGCATTTAATGAAGAAGAAACCGATATATTTTTTGTAAATCTGAAAGCTCTCATGATTAAATACAAATTTAAATCTGATTCAATTTACAATATAGATGAAACTGGAATTAGTACGGTACAACGCAATTCCAGGATCCTTGCACCAAAGGGGCTAAAACAGGTTGGAAAATGTACCAGTGCAGAACGTGGTTCTTTAACTACAGTTGTGAATTGCTTTAATGCTGGAGGCTCGTACATTCCCCCATTTTTTATCTTTAAAAGAAAAAGGATGAATGCTCAGCTTATGAAAGACAGTAATAGCAACATGATAGCTTGTGTTTCAGACTCTGGTTGGATCAATGAATCAATATTTGTTGATTGGCTCCAGCATTTTAAAGAATTCGCTAAACCATCGGCTGACAATCCCGTTTTGTTAGTTCTAGACAACCACGAGAGCCATATTAGTCTGAAAGTTTACGAGTTTTGTCGTAAAAATTGTATCCATGTTTTGACATTGCCTCCACATACATCGCATAGAATGCAGCCATTAGACTTGACCTTTCATGGACCAGTAAAAACAGCATACAACAGAGAGTGTGAAACCTATATGGTTAACCATCCGGGAGCAAAAATTACAGCATTTGATATTGTTGGTCTTTATACAAAAGCTTTTAACCGATGCTCGTCTATTGATAAAGCTATAAATGGCTTCAAGAGTGCTGGAATTTTCCCAGTTGATCAAGATAAATTCAAGGGCACTTTCGAAAGTTTCGGTGATATAATTACACCAGAAACTCCATGTGATACCAGCCATGTGAGTCCTGATCATAACAGCCAAAGAGAGTTTCATAGCGAATCTCAAATTAGTGATGCAGCTAATAACAGCATTCCTAGTGAAGTAAGATCTCAACAAGAGTCTCAGCCCTCTAGTAACATAAACATTATCGATGAATCCGTTCCCGATGTACCTGATCAAGACGAAATAAATGAAAATAATGCTATAAGTGAAGCTGATTTAAACCAAAGTACGACAAGTCAAACTAGTCAATCTTCATCAGTACCGCTTAGTGATTTAATAAAGGTCCCAACTCTACAAATTCATCGTAGCAAACGGGCAGTAAACAAAAATCATTCCATCATTTTTACCAGCACACCGGAAAGAAAGAATCTAGAAGAAAAGGAACAAACGAAATTAGACAAGAAAAGAAAAGTTCAAGAAAACGAAAATAAAACTACATCTAATAAGCTAAAAAAGTCAAAAATTTCTACAGGAAAAGGATCAAAGGGTGTAAGAAATCTAAATAATTTTGAAAATGAAAGAAATGATGATTACTTTTGCATTTATTGTCAAGAAAAGTACAGTGATCCACCCGTCGAACACTGGAATATGTGTTCAAAGTGTAACAAGTGGGCTCATGAGAACTGCACTGCAGGAAGTTCTTCTAAAGGCTTTACTTGTGATTTTTGTCTATGATGTGGACCTAGTCCGTAAATACCCCATGCTGTCCGTAATTAACCCAGGGTCAGTCCGGATTTACCCCGAGCGCTACGGGTAATTACGGACAGACAAGGTTTTGTTTTTGCTAAAAATATTGTATTTGTTGATTGATCTCGTTTAATAAGTATAATTGTTTTTGTAGTTGTATAACTAAATATTAATAATTAATAAAGACAGACTGATTATTACTGATAGTACGAATGTTGTGCGTTATTTCCCTTCAGCGTCCGCAATTCCCCCATCCTCCCCTACTTTACACCTAGTACACATAGTTACTCCAATATATATTACAATACATGCCCAGCTCACAGAGTAGGCCACTAAGTAATAATGACATTACATTAGAAAAGAACAAGGAAATTCAAAATAAAGAAGATACAAAATATGGGACACACAAATAATTTAAAAAAACGTGTGCGTTATGCTTTTATGAGGAACATAATTTTGAACCATGCCCGCGTTTTCCAAACGAGGACATTAATTGCAAACAAACATTCCACAAAGATTCAAAAACTTTCAGAAAAAACATACTCTTAACAAACCAAAAAACATACAGAGATTAAGTGAGAGGGTACATTATAGAATAGAGAACAGAAAAAAAAAGGAAAACAATGGAAATCTAGGGTCAAATAAACCAAACAAGTCAAAACGGAATTAAAGCTGTGACATACAACAGAAAGCACCCATAAAAATAATGACTATTACAGTTGACATCATGACTACTCTAAACATTACTATATAAACACAAGAAAATCCTCTCTTAACTTTAATTGACACAGACTGTTACCACCGTTACAACGTAACGCCGGCTGAGATGGAAACCACAAAAAAGCCTGATAGGGTAGATGATGTAGTTAACTTAACAATGCTCTCCCGACCTTGCAGTGTTTTATGTAATCTCTAGATGTTTAATTATATAGCCATATAATAATCTTTTCTCTTTATATTCACTTTTCCTACGGGCTCTACCATCACGATATTCCCTCCTCCCCCATAACTTAACACGTGTGGTTTAACCTTAATTTAAGAAAACCGTAACATTTGTATAGGCTGTTCGTGGTAAAGTGAGCGCTTTTGAGGCCCTAGTTAATTTTTCATTTCAACCATTTTTTTATCATTTCACCACTTTTTAAAATAAATATTGCTATGTAAGTAATAAACGAAGTGTGTATATTCCACCACACTCGGAAGTTAACGTCTAAGGCTAAAACAAGATATAAGTAGTACACTTATGAGGCTGAGGGGACATGCATCATGCATCGGAAACCAGGACCCATCCGCCATCTTGGTACGCGGCCGGTGGCCATGTTGGTCAGTGCAGTCTCCAATATTGGTAGGCATCACAGTCAGGGCTCGATGCCATGTTGGCTGTTCTCCTCCCGCCCTTCCTGTCTTCTCTAGAAATTAATTTACTAAAAAAATTATTCTAATACAAATTATTTGAATAAAAAATTAAAAAGCATCGGCCCGCCGCCTTGGATTTTAAATAAATATATCGGTTTAGAGTGTCGCTGAAGATCATAATTCTATTAAATGAAAAGTATAATTGTATAAAAATGTCTTAACTATATCAGCTTGTCACTTCAGTACCCAGTGCATTGGGAGAAGTACTGATCTCGCCTCCCCACTCACAAAAAACTCATAAAAAAAATTATTCTAATTTTAAAAAATGTGTAAAAATTAAATAATTTCGGCCTGGTACCTCGGATTTCTAAAAGTTCCAATTGTACTTTTAACTGTCAATAGTTTTGTCAATAAAAATATATTATATATGTTTTATTTTATGTTTTAGTATAATTCAAATATATATATATATATATATGTGTTTTTGAAAAAAAAAAAGTTTTATGAAGAAAAATGTGGTATTCAGCTGTGCGTTTTATGAAAATTAAACCGCCAGGATACGCAGGCAGGCTCGCGTGACAGACGCACCTGTCATAACAATCCTACATCTAGACGCAATTGCGTGGAAAGTAAGNACATCTAGACGCCACTGCGGGGAAAGTAAGGGGGGACGGATGTTGTCGACCCCGAGCCAAGTGCAAGTGAACTGACATTGAACTCTGCATCCCGGGCGAATAAACCTGGAAGAATCCGGTTATAATCGACCCTATTCCTGGTCAGGGCCGCAGGTGTTCGTCACGGCTTTTGTGGAGGAGGGGGAGGGGGCGGATGGTAATGGGTGGAGGGAGTGCAATGTTATCATTCTAACAGGTCTGCGCCTGCACGACATCAGGCAACTGCACATGTCCAGTCGTGCTCATTACGCGAACGATTAACTCAACATGGCGATTTAATGACATGTCCCATGCGAAATTCGTCATTATCCTGGGACTGTCTCCACGATTGGTCGAAGCTGTTGAATCGAGTCTGCTGCTGCAGAATATCGATGCCAAACACAAGATAGACTACATGTTTTCCGACGATCCGAACGAACTGGTCGATATATTATGGCTACTGGTCGTTTCGTAGTCTGTGGATAACCAGTCGCACACCAACAAATTTTTATCCATCAAGGAAGGACTCGTCGAAGCTGGCTACGTCGTGAGATGACGAAATATGCTGTTTCTGGGGAATTGCACAGTTCGGCCAGAAGGAATTACCCCCGAAAAAAATGCTTTATGAAAGTGCTGGACGATTCTTTCCAATCCGACCTGATCGAAATGCAAGAGACTGCTCGTGCGAATAAATGCCAACACTACATTTTTACCATAATAGACCAGTTTTCCAAGTATGCCTAGGGCAAACCGCTCAAGTCGAAGAATGCACACGAAATCACCAATGCCATGGCGGGTGTGCTGAGAGAAGGACGCACACGGAAAAATCTCCACACCGACCAGGGCAAGAAATATTTTAATGCTGCTTTCCCTGTACTGATGAAAAGGTATGGCATAAATCACTATTACATGTACTCTGGTTTCAAGGCTTGCATCGTCAAGCGTTTTCACAGCCAAATTATGGAGACATTTCACGGCGAATGGAAATTACAAGTGGCTTGAGCTACTACCGAATCTGGCCCGCGTGTATAATTCTACAGTTCATTCTACTGCTCACATGAAGTCATAAGATGTCTAGGATGACTCTCTGCTTCGGACCATGTATGTTGTTCCGACGAGGAGGGACCCGTGCAAGCCTAAAGCCAAGATCGGTGTCCTGGTTAGCATCTCCAAACTGTGTGGCATTTTCCACTAGGCCTGTCGTCACTGATGGTCTGTGGAATTGTACAAGGTGGTTCGCATACGACGTTGGTACCCACGAATGTATCACTTCGAGGACCTGTGTGGCGAACCCATTTTCGGAGGCTTTTACGCAGATGAGATCCAGCCTACGAAGTTCCCCGATGTTTATTTGGTGGAAAAAGTGCTGAAACGACGTAATGTACATGTGTACATGAGGTGGCTGGTACACTCGAAGCATGACGATTCCTGGGTCGACGAGAAAAATATTATGGAATAAGAGCTAAGAATATTTTAACTAATGTTATGTACATGTATTTAAAAAAAAATAAAAACATGTTTTAATTTAATGAACATTAATTTTAACCTTGCCTGTCTTTATATGCAGTATTACAGGATTGGAAACAGCAGGCTCTATGAAAAAGAGCTAACACTGCTCTTTCCATGCATGCTGACTCAGTCTATCTGACATCGAGCAAGTGTGAAAACGACTTGGAAGAACGTGTGCCGTTATCTGATGCCGTGCAGATGGATACCTCAAGGTTCATCCGACACCCTGCATGTGCGAAAACGACTTTGAAGCATGTACGCTTACACACGTGCAGTTACATGATGCCGCGCAGGCGCAGATCTGTGAAAATGCTAACATCGCACTGTGGGGGGGCCGGGGGGGGGAGGGCATTCCCGTCGGCTCCGTCACCCTTCACCACAAAAGCTGCGGCAAACACCTGTGGCCCTGACCTTGAATACGGCCGGTTATAACCGCATTCTTCCAGGTTTATTCGCCCGGGATGCAGAGTTCAAGGTCAGTTCGCTTGCACTTGGCTCGGGGTCGACAACATCCGTCCCCCCTTACTTTCCCCGCAGTGGCGTCTAGATGTAGACTTTTTATGACAGGTGCGTCTGTCTCGCGAGCCTACCCGCGCATCCTGGCTGTTTAATTGTCGTAAAACACACCACTGAATACAACTTTTTTTTTCATTAAATGTTTTTTTATCGAAAACAAAAACCTGTTAACATTCGCGTTATAATAAAAAAAACATTAAAAAAAGTGACATATACGTATTTTTTTATTGGGAAAACTATTAACAGTTGAAAGTGCGATTGGAACTTTTAAAAATCCCGGAAGCGGGCCGAAATTATTTAATTATTACACATTTTTTAACATTAAAATAGTATTTTTTTTTGTTACGGGTTTTTGTGAGGAAGGAGGGGGTTTCAATAGTTACTGGTTACTAAAGTGGCAAGCCAATATATTTAAGAATTTTTTATAAATGAATTGTTTTCATTTAATGGAATTATGATTTGCAGTGACACTATAAACCGATATATTTATTAAAAGTCCAAGGCGTCGGGCCGATAATTTAAATTTTTTTATAATATTTTATTAAAATCATTATTATTAAACAAATTTTTTAATAAACTAATTTCTTGGGACGANTTTTATTGGTCGATGGGTCTGGGCGTGGTGGAACATCCAACATGGCATCGAGCCCTGTCTTTGATGCCTACCAATATAGCGGATGGCACCGACCAACATGGACGCCAGCCGCGCCTACTAAGATGGCTGACAGATCCTGGATTATAATGCACGATGCATGTCCCCGCAGCCCCATTAGCCTACTACAAATATATTTATTGAGTATTATTCCAAATGAGAGGGCTTTTAAAAGTGATCTCTTTACCGTGAACAGCCTATACTCTCTTGCCAATTGACGTGAGCTTAAATTTACGGCACACGTTTTCTTTGTGTTTATCTGGGTGACTAACTCGAAGCTCTTGTAGGTGGTACAATGTAAATATTGTTTATACTTTTACAAGAAAAGGATTTGGAATCCCAGTTACCAAGAAAATACCTGTATAACAGTTTTATTGTAAAATATGCAAAACGTGTATTTGTGATATTACAAATGATAGACTTTTTTTACAACTTATATTATAGCAAAAAGTAGACGTAACATTTTTTCTTCTACAAAACAAATATATGATGAATTAATAACAGAGAATAGGAGAACAATTATTAACGAAAAAAAAATTTTTTTATTAAAATTGGTTGTCTGTAAAGTCGGTTTACTGACGATAGTTGAACGTGACAACGTCTTAAGAAAATACTGATGGAATGGTAGCATTGTTTGAGTCATTACAGAATTTTACTGCATTATCAGTAATTGTTCGAAGTGTGTGTCCACGAAGTCGAATGTATTCGTTACGGATATCTCTTGTTGTCTGTGAATCGTTTCCCTCCCGTCCGTGTTTAAACCGAAATGGAGCATCTTTTTCGGTGATAATATGCAAGCCTTCTAAACTTGTTACCCGACTCAGCGCCACGTACACCAACTGTTGCGGTTGCTTGGATGAGTATTTATAAACAATGACAGCAAACGTCCCACCTTGTGACTTGTGAATAGTGATGGCACAAGCAGGAACGCAAGGAAACTGTTTTCGTTTGCATTTTATAGTTTTTGTTAGTGTAATGTTTACTATTTTCTTATAAACTGGTACCCAGTTTGTAGACAAAGTATTTGGCTTGCTTTGCACGTGAGGTCGACATTTAACTTTGGCTGTGGTTCCTGTTGTTTCTTCTGAAACTTCAAGCCTTACATGGAACGCCTCAGAGCGAGGTAACGCCGCATGAGTCATGTTTTTTCGTGCGTGCAGCCGGCTCTATCGATTTATAAGACGTTGTCACGTCAAAAGAAGTTACACCTCGCCCCCACGGGGACTCGAACCCACAGTTTTCGCGTTTTCGCCCACACTTTTAACCAAAAGACCAACTTGACTTTTGCACTTCATACCTTTTTTTTGTACTAAGTAAAGGATTAAATACCGACAAAATATCAGTGAAGTTAGTTATTCAGTTTAAAACCACATGTCTTCTCTGACCCGTGTTTTGGTGGGGTTATTCCACCTCACTTGTGTAAGGCATTTATAACCAGAATTCCCCCCACAATGCTTACAGACATATGAGTGTTTCGGTTTAAAGTATTGAGCATTGGTTATTTCCCTTTAAACATCAAAGGAGTAAACACTTTGAAAGCAAATGCTAAGTAATTTTCAAAAGGCAAGTTTACTTTGACGGCCAAAACAAACAAAATACAATATCGACTGAATCGAAAAAAAACCCGTATCAAATTTATTATTAAAGCTAAACGTATATTTAATTATAGATACGCATACTTATAAGTATACACATTGGTCAGGTAGGTTGAGGGCGTAAGGCAGGCCTTCACAGGTAAACGTTTAGTTATTACCACGTATTTCCCCAAATATCACTGCAGTAATTGATCAGTCCACATCCACGAAAGTTACCCGTTACGTTAGCATAATAAGTTAACGCGTCCTTACGGTACGTGGTAAGTCCGGCGCCGGCGAGCAGCTCCCCGCGTGGCGGTCGCAGCTCCTACAGCGGTGAGCTGGCCACGTCCACAGAAGTGCCAGCTACCACTACCACACCAGTTCGGGATGGCGTCAGCTGCAACGCGACCCAAGTGCCGCCCAACTCTGCCAACACAACGCGAAGCTCTCGCAGCGATATGAGTTTGACGCGTCGCTCACGTGATCGAGTTCCATCGTAAGCGTGCCTCCTGCAGAGCTACCCGTATCGCCGGGAGTCGGCCGCGGCGTACAAGACATTCAACTTCCCGCCAGACTTACGCCGACTCGAGTCGTTTCGCGAAAGCGAAAACGAACGAGCGACCAAGCTGCCGTTCTCTCTTCAACCACCGCAGCAAAACCACGCCCACCTACCCTCGCAACCCGGCCTAAAGCCCGTACCACACTGTCGAATTTTTCGGTCAAACTGCTTCCAAAAAGTTTGGTCAAATAAATTTGGACAGTTAAGACGCCGTTGCTACGTCATACACGCCACCAAGTTTGTCTGAAAAAGTTGGATGGCTTAATTTTCCATCAAACATTCGAAGATTGGACCGGTTGAAAAATGTATTTGATGTTTGACGGTCTCAGCCAATCGGAATCATGCACGACAAAAATTGACGCCAAGAAACTTTAAAATACCGAATAATTGCTCGAAACGAAGTAAGTTGCGAAGGATGTTAATCTAAGTAGAAGCTACCTGGGCATGAATGCTGTTTTAAGTGAAGTTCGCATAAAATATTACGAACTCAGAGGCATTACATTTCATTGCGCAAGAAACATATGTGATAAATAAGCGAAAATAATTTAATAACGATAAAAATATATTGTTTGCGCAATGTTTCTTTAACCTCCATGTCCACTAGGCCAGGTTATAAAGCAGGCATGCCAACTTCAGCATTATGACACTAAAACGCACTATCTAAAGTCCTGAAACGATCAAATCGTTTCAAGTTCAGAAAAACGCAGATATAAAACATTAAAATTGGCAGTTAATGAGTGATAGCGTCGCGTGTTTTGAAAATTTTGGTTGTTTTTTTATGATTACTTGAGTTGTTTTTCTTTCACGTTATTTTAACTTGCAAAAAATTTCTTTTTGCACGCAACTACACTATACATCACCCCTAGTTTTTGCACAAACAGCTATATAAGGTTTTACGTCATTGAGTGTCCTCCATTTTGCTTGAGGTCGTGGATATTACGAGTCAGTATATTACAAACCTTTTTTGAGGTCTATTACAAACACGGCCTTTGCAGTTTTACAACCGATTAGTATTATATTACAAGGGAAATCTTGGTTCTATTAAAAACATTTTTAAGATTACCAACAATTTCTCAGTAAAAAATTGTAAAAAAAAAAAAATTACAGTGTATATTACGCCTTTGTGACCTCAACTGTGGATATCATCAGCACGACGTTGTTTAATGAGCAGGAAGTGAAGTGGATTATTCCCTGGCACATGAATGATTATATAATTTCAAACTAATTTGTGCCGTGAATTCTGCATTGGCTGTCGCGCCCACATTCATTGCTTATTGATGCCGGCAAGAGCTGCCGGTATTACAGGATGCATTCCAATGTAACGAGAGTTAAATTAGGTCTCGCTTTCAAAATTGAATTAGCGCGTCTGGCGACACAGCCCGATGCTTTAACGTTAAGCCAACAAGTCCGGCTGCGTGCACGTTACGTTGCGGTGAATTCTATTAGAATAATGTTAGTTAATCTGGGGCTTTATTAAATGTCCTTGTCCTCGTGTCCTTTGTCAGTGCGCACAATCTTCAAAGTTACGCATTCTGCTAGACGTGCGGGATTTCCGCATTTTATTCGTAAATAAATCGATGTTTTCAAACTTCCTCGCACAAACAAAGAAATTCAATGTTGGTTACGTGATTTTTACCACAGAAATAATTTTCTAACGGTATTTATTTCGTAAGATTCCGTTTTGAAATAAAATTAAAGGAATACTGAAATAAACATTATTGTTTTGAAATATGTATGGTCGTTGTTTGAGTTATTTCAAACAATAATATTTAGTTAATACGAAATGTTTTGCAGTTATTGTGCCAAGCGTTACTGAACTTGAAGCTACAAATTAATTTCATTTTTAGCAACGAAATAGAAATTCGCATGACGCTACTCAAATGCATTTGGAAAACTGGTCCCTGAAACCTAAGAATTCGTTGCTTATATAATTGAGGCATAGGCAATTCAATTTTTATAACTGCATTGCAGAATTGTGGCAGAGTGTCTGTCGCAGTTGTTTTTGCCTCCAGCACTTCTCATAAAGATGTTGGCATACGGTTTTCTGTCATCTGAAGCGTTTTGAATTCCATATTGCAGCAAGTGTGGCAGGACATTTGCGAAAGACAAACGGAAATCGTGTTCCAGTCAGTTGTTCAATTGAGAAAAGGATTACAGAAGATGCATCGCCTGGTTGGGCCTATACCTGCAAAGTAGTGATGCTTTGCAAGTTGCCGTAGTCAAGATCTGAAGGGAGTTGTAACCCCGTGGTAAGGTGACTATGCCTTATAGAAGGGATTTTGCACGTCTGAGGGCTAAAAGCGTGGGAGCACTAGAGGCGACCGAGACATGCGCATCAACTCTCTCATCGCCTCTACGTGCAAATCACTGAATTGGCGCGCAGTCTTGCCGTCGATAAAGCTCATCTATAAGACTTTTAGCAGAGACCCCATCATTTTGTAACGTAATAATAATAAAGGTTTGATGCACGTTCCTATTACTTTTTTGATGTTTTGTACCATAATCTTCATGCCTAAAAATTACAGTGTAAACACCCTTTCAAGCCATTTTCACTATCACAAAAACATGCTTTAGAGAGAAATAGAGGAACTGAAAAACTTATGCAGAAGCGTATCGTTTCTGCTATTCGTAAGCAAACCTCACTGAGACAAGTTCAACCTGTTTTTTAATAAAACGTTTTCTGCTGGAGCTTTCCACGCCGTTCGGCGGCCTACCCAGGCGGCCACCTTTAATTTGGTGTTTTGCGCCAAATGATTCGACCTCGAAGCGTATTTCTGATTGGCTGCAAGTGTTGTCGTTGCTGTATAACGTTCCAGATTAACCTTGGCTAGCCCCATTCTCTGTTCATTTCAACTGATTGCTACAACCCTTGACGTCACAGCGTGGTGGAGGCTGGTTCTATTGACAACTGATTTCTGACAGACGGGCATGCAGTTGCTTTTTAGACTATTTTCCGATGAAAAGAAAGACTTGCGAGATCACTTTACGGTCTGTGTGTATGTGCGTGTACTTTTCAGTGTGTTTAAGTGTGTCGCTAAACATTTTTGAACCCGTATACCAAATTTAATATAAATTGAATTCACTTATAAAACTTAGTAAATACACAAGAGGTTTTATAGTTTCCGACAACGCAAAGTGCCTACTTTCAAAATGGCGGCCATCAGAAACTTTGTAAGCAGTGCATCGTGTAAGAATTTAATTTAAAGTTATAGAGTGTTCGGCAGCCATTTTGGAAGGTAGCAGTACCACATTAAAAAAATTATATTTCAAGTTATAATATTTCGAAAACTACTGAACAAATTCTCTCCAATTTTGGCATAAAAGAAATGCTACGGTAATCCATGTGAACATATACAATTTGAACTGATGACACTTATTTTCAAAATTTTGGTAACACAAATAATTTAAGATTATTTTGTATCTCTACTATACCATTCGGCCAATTTCGACCAAATTCTTTTATGCTGGAAGAATTTTTAACAAGTATCATATATGTTCATAAATAGGAAATGTTGTCCCGCCATTTTGTGAGATAGTAAGTACCATATGAAGAAATAAAGTTTTTGTCATATCTCGGGAAACAATTGACCAGTGCACATGACAAACAAGTATTACTGCAGAAGATGATGTAAACAAGTAAGTTTTAAGTGATTCAGACAATTATTTTATATAGCTATTTTAGTTTAGTAATATATATATATGTCAAAACCACGNATATGTCAAAACCACGTAATAAATTCCATTTTAAATTTATATGGTGACAGTAAATACTACAACTATCAAATGTGTCTACATAATATACATTTGTCCGCCATTTTGTAAGAATGCATTACATGAAAAAATATTGTTTTCGTTATCATCTCCGAAAAAAAAAAACAACATATTCCTACTAAATTTGACAAACAAGTAGCACTATGGAAGGCCACGTAAATTAACGTTTTGANGTCAAAACCACGTAATAAATACCATTTTAAATTTGTATGGTGACAGTAAATACTACAACTATCAAATGTGTCTACATAATATACATTTTGTCCGCCATTTTGTAAGAATGCATTACATGAAAAAATATTATTTTCGTTATCATCTCCGAAAAAAAAAACAACATATTCCTACTAAATTTGACAAACAAGTAGCACTATGGAAGGCCACGTAAATTAACGTTTTGAGTGGGTAAGATATTTATTTTAAAAATTGCTGTCATGTTAACATTTAAACTTAGTATTCAGTACCTACGGAACTACTAACTAATTTCACTTTAACTTTGTGTTTGAAATTGGATTAATTTCACGTAATTTAAGAGGTCAATAAGAACAGTCACAAACTGGAAAAAAGGCAAAATCTGACAAACTTATATTCTAAACAAAAAAAATCGTCTTATTTTTCACTAAATGAAGCCATCGGCATTGTGCAACATGTTTATAATTAGTGCAGAGTCCTGAAGGGCGTGTAGGACGAGCGTAGCTCCAGCGACACACGTGAACTAACACATATTTCTATGACACCTTGTCTGTGATAGATTCATGAAGGGAAATGACGAGGTCTCTACGTATGGCAAGACACAGACAAACTCCCTGACACAGCACGCTACTGTTGTGATCCAGCTGTCTGTCTTCTACCCTCGGGGAACTGCTTTCTACCACCTGCTCGGGCAAGTCACGCCACCGAACGAGACGAGTCCGGAATGGGGATGATGTGGGGCGAGATGGGGCAGACGTGACGAGGTTGGCATGCATGTACTTGATTGACGGCTCACACCAGGCGGCGACTAACATCTTCCGGAAATTCCGGCACCGTCTCAAGTTTTGAGAAATTTCTCGATTCTGAGTCAGGTTATCTCCGGCTGTGCGAAAATGTGAACTTATATAGACGGAAATATTGTTATACTAGCGAACCGGCCTGGCTTTGCCCGGATACAATTGAGTTTAACAGTGATACACTAGTAAATAAATTAGGAAAAGACAATTAATTTATGTGAAAACAAAATGATAAAATTATACTATGTTGGTCTAGGTTTTTAACTGATTACGGCAACCCAGAAGGAAGGAAATATTTTTTACCCGATAGCCAAGAAGAAGGGCATTGTTTTTGGAGTGTATCTGTGCAACTATTGAGTAGTTACCACATTTCCGCTTTCCAGCGTCGATGTATGAAAATCAAAACGTGTGTTTCATCAAGTTGTAGCTTTAGAAGTAAGCGTATCTAGGTACTACGTTTTGCGCTTGGCTGAGGGATCTTAATAGATCACCAAAGTTAAGCAACGTTACCAGCGGCACACATTTGGATGGGTGGCCGTTTAGTGGCATAACATCTGAGAGCTTCCGGGCTTCGGAGGGCACGTTAAATATTCGGCCCCTGTTGTTATCGATTAATAGCAGTCATTAAGCCATTTCAGAGGTCCCTGGGTGAACTGATAAACTCTGACACCAGAGGAAAAACATATTTCAGTCACGTTCAGAATTACGTTTTGCTGTTATTCCACAGGAACCTTGCAATTTTCCCGGGATAAAGAGTATCCTATGTCCTACATACCCAATATCATCAAAATCCATTCAGCCGTTATGAAGCTGAGTGGTAACCAACACACACACACACACACACACACACAGACAGACTTTCGCATTTATTGTATATTAGTAGGAATACATTTCAAGTTTAACAGTACTGCCTTCTAAAAAGATAGGTCCGCGGTGGCTGAGTGGTTAGTCTGCTCGCCTCCCAACAAAGCGAACCGGTTTCAACGCCCAGCCAGGTCACTTCTGGATTTTCGCAAGTGGGAATAGTGCCGGACGATGTCACTGGTTGGCGGGGTTTTCTCGGAGATCTCCCGTTTCCCCCACCCTTTCATTCCGCGCTGCTCCATACTCACCTTGCTTCATCCTCATCGGCTCTCAAAACCTCGATGTTAAGAGCCGCCCAAATCTCTTCACTCACACATTCGTCTCCAAATTTCCTTCGTAAGAAAAAAAAAAAAAAGAAACTGAAAGCTGTACTTTAACATTAGAAGTTAGTTTTATGGCATCTCTTTGAAAAACGTGTGCATATATTTCACTTGCTTTCGACACGTACATTCCCAGCTAACATAGACAGGCATTTGTAGTTGATAACTTGTATAGCGTTGAAAAACAAAACACATTAGCTGGCAAAACAAATTAAAAGGTTTTTTTCAAGAGAGAAAAAAAAAACAGCCACAAACTACTACGATCATCCGCGAGGGACAGAAGTCTGCACAAAACCACCTCAGTCTTTACAAACGCGATTTCCTGGTTTGCGATAGCAGGGAATCTAAGGACACGCCTCGCGCCCCGCAGATCGAAGGACAAATAATAATAAAAAAAAAAAAACAAGAGAGCATCGCCGAGCATTGTTCCTGGCGTGGGAGAGGGGGCGGAGAGAGAGGGGGTAGAAGCCAGAAGCAGGAGTGCAGACAATGGTCCCGCGAATTTCGCCGGGACAAAGCACACGTTTGGGAAGAAGGAGGGGAAGGGGAAAGGAGGGGAGGTGGCTGATGAGGCCGGCCATCGCGAAAAAAAAAAAAAAAAAAAAAAA
>NQII01006340.1:106140-125286 GCA_002778355.1 Clitarchus hookeri
CCCGAAGTCGCAAAGACGCGCGCCGGATAACAACGCCAGCCGCAGCCTTCGTCTGAAGTGCAGGCGGGACTGACGTTGCACCGTCGACGATAATGTTCTTCATTCGAACACGTTGCTGTACTTTGTTTCGTGGTCGTGGTCCATTCGCGGTTACTCCCAACTTTACTGGAACCGTGCTGAAGTTCTACCTTCGTGTTATTCCTCCACCTCAAGCAAATAAAGCTTAACCAAGTCAACGTCACCACGATCTATTTTCTCCCTGCTTTTGTTCATATTAATAGTACATGAAATGTTATAATTCATAGATAAAGCATAAGTAAACGTTCAATTTAACCAAAATAAGATGCATTAGTGACAGATCTATTTTCTCTCTGAATTTATTCGCATTAATTATAATTAAAATGGTATAATTTACTGATGAAATATAACTAAAAGTTTAATTTAACGAAAAATAAGGTACCTTATTGTTAACAAAGTACAGAACGTCTCTAATGCACGACGTATTAGAAAACCAAACACGTCATACATGGCGTGATTTTTCGAAGGTAGGATTCAAAAAGTGTGTAAGAACCCGCGAATAGACTATATATAACCTGTCGAATAATACGAACAAAAGTGCATGTTCTGGTCGTGTCTGCAACTGAATCTTACAGTACACTACACACCGAAAATAAAACTGCCCCTTCTATCTTAACCGCTTCAACCACTGTGTCCACCATCGTGGACAGCTTGCTCGTGAAGGATATTTTTGGCCAGTTCTGTACACAGCGAGGGATCAGTACCCAATGTTTTGAGAGTATTCCCGTCATAATATCTGATTGCTGATGGCAACGTCTTTGAGTACGAACAACACGGTGTTTACTGGTTGCTGAAAATACACTAGACACGAGAGTAGGATAAAAATGGGAAGTCGAGCATAAAGGATTCAGGAGTAGAAGCCAGGCGCCAGCCGGCTGCCATGTTGTGACGTCACCCGACAGAAATGTTACATATGGCTGACCTTTGACCTTGACACCCGTGACCTTGACATTTACCCTGTAGCTGTGACCTTGAATGAACTTCAACCCCAATAATTCCTAACAATTCCTAAATTTCCCAAAAATTATAAAATTCCAAAAAATGTATACAATTGTTTCAAAACTTAGATAAATTAAAACAATTATTTAAAAATTTTTAAATTTCAATATTTGCATGTAGGAGGTCCTGAGTTCGATGACCGGTGGATCGACTCATTCACCACCAAACATCGCTAGACCGACCAGTGTCCAAATCGTCAGTCATGTAAGATGTCGATGATCTTGACCTTGACAAATGACCTTGACCCCCATTTCCCTGACCTTAAATGAGCTTGAACTAAAAAATTCCCAAAAAATCCCAAACATCACAAAAAAAATCCTAAAAGTTTTTAAAAGAATCCCAAAAAAAACCTTGACACTTGACTTAAGACACAAGACTCAAAACGCATACCCAAGACTCAAGAATCAAGACTCAAGGCTCAAGACTCAAGACCCAAGACTCAAGACCCTTGACCCAAAAAATCACAAAATTCTTAAAAATTCCTAAAAATTTATAAAAAAGAAAAATAATATACAAAAAAGAAAAACTTCCAATAATTTACAAAAAAAAAATGTTTAAAATTAATGATTACGTAATTTATAAAAAAAGCTTACATTTATGGAGGTTCCCTCAGCATCATGTCCAGCAGACGACTGACCCTCACCATTGTTTCTCATTGGTTTATTACTGTGTTCGCTTCGCCATCCAACAGTGTTTTTTATTGGTTGATTACTCACGCTCGTTCGACCCGACATCAGTGTTTCTCATTGTATTAACATTTCCCTCTCATACCCCCTCACCGTTACTCATTCTGTAGAATGCACTCCACCCACTATATCATTTTTTTAGTTTGTTATTTGTTTACTTTTTCATCACACAGGTGATGCTAGTGTATTACTTATCGATCTAGCGGCAAGAGGAGTTGTCGATTTAACCACAATGTGGGTTGTTGTCGACCTTGACCTTGAACCCAATTACATATAACTCGAAAATCGAGAAAACTCACAGCCCATACAATTGACCATGACTCGCTAGTCACAACAAGGATCTATACCTACTAACCATACAAGCCAACGACTCACTCCACCTAAGACGAATTCCACCGAAGACTGGTTCCTAGAGAGATTGACTGAGCACTAGACTAGTTCCTGATGAGACCAGTTCCTGCAAAACTCTCTAGAAGAACCGACAAGACCAACCTCCGATACCACCCACCTATACAAACCATGATGGACAATCTCGAAAAAAAAACTCTCTGATAATAGTCTCGTAGCTAACCTCTTCGCACAAAATCTTCGCAAAATTTGCGCAAAACATTTGTACCACAGTTGACTATACCAAAGGGTAATACCAAAGGCCAACCAAGTAGTTGCGAAACATTCTTCAAAAATATTCCCCTTATTTCATTTGTTCGCCGTATAGAATTCGTCAATTTTAAAACGACCCGAGTAAGACATAATACTTCAGATCAAACCTTAGCCCTCCTCCTGCGCACGCTCACATAAATGTTTTCTAAAACAGACACTTGCAATCAATTGTTTACACCACTGTTTTAATAAGTCTTTCAGAGAAGCAGAAGGGACTGTGTAAGAAATTAAACACACATTACTACGTATATGTAAATTTAATTAATTTACTTATTATATAAATTTTATCTTTCTAATTATTTTGTAAATTAGATATTTACATTTCTCAGATGTTTGCAGATCATTGATAGCAGCCATCAGTCTCATCTGATGTAACCTCGATCCTTCAGTTCATCGATGATTGAACATATCTCAACAATGCGTGAGAGATCCCCGCGTTTTTGCAGGTAAATCAAATATTCGAGCCTATCAACAAGATCATTCGGGTCTTAGTGAAGTATGTAACCTTGACGCCTTATGCCTTCTTTGCACCACTTGCCGAAGAAAACTCATTGGTGAAATGTGTGCGAACTTGGAGAGAACCATCATCCTTCTCATCAGATACTTCGCCAACACTGTCACCATGGTCAGTATCATCAATGCTGTATTCATGATCGTCTTCACCTCCTGTCTCATCCTCAATATCAAGTTTACTTTTCTTTGTAGGAGTCGCATGGTCATCATCAGTATTTAGAACCGACAACAGTTTATTTTGAAGTTCGTCGACTTCACACGAACGCCTTGCAAGTGTACATCCCACACATACAGATTCTATCATGCCTCGTGGGTTTCTCATTCCGTCATTAGCATTAACTGTCTCGTCACAATCGTTTGCGGAAACAGTACCCATCGATGTAGCAGGTGGTATTAGCGACATAACTTGCTGGCTCCCAGTAGGCGAAACCCCAGCTGATCTTGATATGTCCCTTCATTGTATCACCTTGCATAAACTACATGTGGTCATTGTCGTAATTCTTCATTATGCGAGTTCTCTCATCGTCTGCAAAAATTTAATGCAGTGTATTAACAGGAGATATCGAAGTCATCACATGCTGTTTCTCAGTGGGCGAAGAAACACTACATTTATCAGCCTTGAGGTGTTTATTTAAGTTATCACGTCTAACGTTTAAAGCAGCTAAGAAAAGCATGATATGGCTTCTTCAAACAGTCACTCTTTTCATGTCACCGCGCATTGCAACTTTTACTGGAATACTTGGCACAGTAACTGTATTATTTTCCATGTAATTTTTGGGCAGTCGTTGAAGGTATGCATGTAGTAGTGCATGACATACTCGATTTCCAATCGTCAGTGACTTGCATCGTTTTCAAGCATATATTGATTCATACACTTTACTCCTGCAGACTGGCTCCTTCCGTCTGGCTCCTGCCAACGAGTAGAGTGCGGCTGTGTGCGGAGTGCTTCGGGCTCTCCAGAACATTACCGACGTTAAAAAGTGTTTATACCGGAACTGAAACAAGTATTAAATGACTGGATGAGTGATAAAGATTTGATTTAATATCAGAACTGTCAAGTACCATATGTATAATTTTAATAGTAATTCAGTAGGTATTAGAAAACTGTTAATACATACCCGTTTTTAATGATTTATTGTGTTAATATCTGCGAGAAGGCGGACGATTATAGTTGTAAATAGTAAAGATATTTAGTCTCATATATTGGTTTGCTCGTAAATAAATAAGAAAACATTTATTAATATTTTTATATGACACCTCCATCACTTAAAGAACCTGTCTTTAACTTCGAACTTTGAAAATTTGTAACACTACTTACAGAGAAAGTCCAGAAACAGTTATTTTCCCGCATAATATATGTCTTGTTATAATTAGAATCCGGAAATTTCGGGTATTCATTTGAGGACAAGCTAGAATTCAACCATGAGCACATTTGCCTTTCCATATACATAGAGGTCTAAAAAATTCGCGAGTTAAATGACCTGTAGGCCAGACTCCATTTTCGTTTGTAAAATAATGCAGAAATCACTGTTCATTGGTTGCTTGTTGTATTAGTGGAAGACGGTGATTCGGTCTGCATTTTACTGTGTATTTATTATTGGCTCAGAGTTGTCCGGGAGGTGTAATTTAACGGGTGGACCAATAGCAATAGCAATACAAACGTACGGGGATTGTAATTTTACCTTGTCCCGAAATAAAAAAGCGAATTTTTCAGGTCTCTACATATACATATATAGACACACACACGTGCGCACACGCACACACGAACATTTCCGTGCTAAGCTTTACTTAAGAAATGAAAGTATGTTCATATAGTCTATTCACGGTATCTTCGCACTATTTGAATCAAACCTTTGAAATATCACCCCATGTATCACGTGTTTGACGGTTTACTAAATGTGCCATGCATCACAACCTTTTTTCTACAGAGCTTATTTCTGGTTAATTAAACTTTTCCTTACATTTTATATATAAATTATCATATTTAATTTATAATTAATATATGAACATAAGCAGAGAGAAAATAGGTGTGTTGGTAATGCCTAGTTAAAACAAGTTCTCATAAAAATATTATTAAACTTGGTGCGCACAAATGTGGTGCGTTATCACTTCCGTGTAATTTTCTAGCCTTAGTTAACCTTTCTTTGCATGAGGTGTAGGAATAACCTGGAAGTAGGACTTAAGCAGGGTATCAGGAAAGTGGGCAGTAACAGTAGATGGACTACAAGAGTAGGATCGGAAGTTAGATGAGAACTAACCAGATGCACATGAAGTGCTACGACTTGTCACTGAATGTTACATTTTACTCGAGTGAACATTATTCAACAGTAGCGATTTTCAAAGCATGCTTTCCCTTTGCGTACGAGTTTTGAAATTAATCTGCAGGAGTCGGGACAGTTCATCCGCTTGGGAACTCCGACAACTCCAATGCGGTTTGACTGCGGAAAATTGACACCAGTTCGCGAGAGCAGACTGCAAAACTTGCCAGCGCGCGCTAGAATTTCTGTTAACTGGCTTCGTCGGGGTGCACGTCGGATTTAATGATGACTGCCTGGATCGTTTTCTGACTTCCCGTGTAACTGAATCCGCTGAAGTGAAACTCGGCCGGTATTACAATTGCAGGTCGTAGTAACCGTAGCGGTGACGAGGCCGTAATTATGTCTTTCGTATGTGCGAATCGTGTACATACTGGCAAAAAATTTCTGGTGACGACTATATTCCTGATAGAATGAAGACCTTATTTTAATTCAACACGTTTGTCCACGACCGTGTGCACATTGCGTGCTGCACACAGCGAGGAGTCAGTACCCAATGCTTCTAGAGTATTCCCGATGTGTTGGGGCAGTGATATTTCGCGAAAAGATTTCGAGACAAGATACAGTCCAAAGCACTGTAGGGTCGCCCAGCTTCTTTGATTGGCTAAAAAAATGTTCTGGATCGTGTTAACCGTTTGGGCACTAATCACAAAGATTCAGTGTCGGAGTTACTTGGTCCTTAGTGGTTTGGTCAAATACGGACATGGCACCAGCAGCCAATGGAGGTATAACAACAGCTGAGGTGTGTATATAGTATTGAAGTCTACTGTGTGCTCTGATTTTTACGCGAAAAGTCACTGGCCCTACCAATTTGTAATATGATTTGTGAAAGTTAGCACTCCTCTCGTTTATGAACGGCTGATGGCGACGTCTATTAGCAGTGTTTCTGCCGGTTGCGAAATGCACACTAGATCGAAGTACAGAGCACATTGAAAATATCATACGGTTGCAGCACTTCGGTTCGCAAATTAATGAGTGGCTGAACGGGTTATTAAATGAACTAAATAGATTTTCCTCTTTAAAGCAAACGATGAGGAATAAACTTTTGAATTCACAGCAGAATATCCCGTATTCTTCAGAATTTTGCAGAAGGGGATTATAAAGAAACCACAGTCAAAGCACAGACTGGGTAAATATACAGAAGTGTAATGGCACGGCGGTTCCTTTGATGTTAGTGTGCACCCATTCACCGACTGGATTTGCGATGCTCTGCAACAGACCTTGTGGCTGACTGGCTAATGCGCGTCGCGGGAGATTCCTTATTGTCTGAGGTGCCGGCTGGCGAGTTACGTTACCGCGCGCTGATTGGCGAACTCCGTTCCGACAAGTTGCTGCCCAGTGCCGCCATTTTGCCAGCGTGTGCGACTGGAGTTCGCGGTATAAGAATTCGTCTCGGTTCTGCACTATTAAAGCTCTTATTCAACATTCTTGCAAAAATTATTTGTTTTCGCGTCATGATTTCGTATTGATAGTACTAACTGACAATGTACGATTATAGAAATTTTACATTTTACGAGTTGCTTAATATTTACATGGGTGACTTTATTTGTGTGTTATCTGCTTGTTGTAAATAGTCGAGAACATATTTACATTGTATTAATAGGTTCCCGGATGTTTACAAACAAGCAGATAACACGCAAGTAAAACGACGCACAAAAATATTAAACAACTCGTAAAATGTATATTTTCTATAATCGCACGTTGTCAGTAATAAATTCGAAATTATTACGCGAAAACGAAGAATTTTTTTTTTTATTTGTTGAGGAGGGGGGGGGGGAGACGCTGATTTTTAAGTATTGTGTGGTGATTAATCATCTTCATCGCAATAATCAGTGTAGACACTGTGTTAATCTTACTAGCAAGATTTATACATGAAACACCAAATAAAGCTTGAAACTATCAGTATCCCGCTGAACGCCCCCAACTGCTCGTGATAAAGTGAATTTTATCTGTTTACCCCCCTGACAACTCTTAAGATACTCTAATCCTGCGACGCAAAGCTAAGCGGCTCCTTTGAAACCGAAACCTGTGAGAAACCCTAGCATTGTGATTGCATGGACAGAGACCTGAAAAACTCGCGGATTCATTTTGAGACAAGCAAGAATTAAAAACACGTGTGTTTATAAAACTTAAGTCATTTGTCCACGCGGATTTTTACACCTCCTGACGAACGCTGGCCCAATCGTCGCCTTCGACTGTGACAACAGACAACCAATATGCAGTTAATATCGGCGTATTTGTAAATAAGACTGCAGAGTCTAGCCTGCAGGTCATTGAACTCGCGAATTTTTCAGGTCACTACATCAGGTAACGGTGCACGCGGGAACAAGGAGAGCGTTAACGGCAGAAATCGTGAATTGGAAAGAGAGATAGAGTGAATGTCCATTAGATCGCACACTGCAATCTAGGAGTTAGACGCTCTATACTCTGTAGCCGCGGTCTAGCATTCGCCGGACCACTCGCCTCACGTTACTGTGTTCGATTCCCGGTTGACCAGTTTAAGATTTTTGCTCGTGGGGAAACACGGTGGATTTTGCCGTTCGCCACTGGTTTTTTTCCCCCTTCTGTCATCCCGTTTTCCCTGCCATTCCATTCCCTCGCCGCTCCATTCGCACGTCGCGTCACATCCACGTACAAATATCTCGCATTTCAACTGTGGTTCGTGCCCGAGCGAAGGGGTTCTAATCCTCGGTCTGAACTTGCCGGGGGAAGGGGGGAGAACGAAATGCGTTCGTCGGGAGTAGTCGATTCTAATTTGCTCCCCCTAGTTCTCGGTTCGTTTAGCACCTTCGAAAACAATGTTCTGTCTTTCAGTCGACCGTATATACAGGCATGAAAATTACGCGAGTTCAGTGATCTCTTCGCTGCGCTTCACGTCCTTAGGAGCAATGGCAGAGTGTAGTATATTCACGGTTTATTCACACTTTTTGAGTTAAACCTTTGAAAAATCCCCCCATGTGTCACGTGTTTGGTTGTTTCCTAAATACGTAATGTACCACAAGCGTTTTATGCTTGTGTTAACACAAAAAATACCTAATTTTTTATTAAATCAAACTTTTTTCCTAAATTTCGTTAATACGTTTTAAACTTTTATTTATAATTAATTTTAATAAAAACAGGCAGAAAAATCTGTGTTGGTACTACTTAGTAAGAAATAGTTCTTATGCAAAATGTTATTACACTAAGTGCACACGAACGCGGTGCGCTGTCTGTTTGGTGTTATTTTCTAGATTAAGTTAAACTTGGTTTGCGTGAGGCGGAGTAATACTCTGGAAGTAGAACTTAAACAGGGCTTCACAGAAGTTGGAAGTATCCGAGAATGGACTATAGATAAGTACGCGGAGACGAGATGGCATTACGGTTTCTTTAACGGGCGTCGTGCCCGTTCACTAATTGGGTAAGTGAGTCTCTGGGAACAGTCCTTGTGTCTGATTGGCTACTGCATGCTGCAAAAGTTGCCTTATTGGCTGGGTTACCTCCTGGCAAGTAGGGTACCAGGCGCTGATGGGCGAACGGCGTTCCCACATGTTGCTGACTAGTGGCGCCATTTTTGGTGGCGCCTACGGATGAAGTTCACGGTATTATGACAATTGTTTACGAAGAAGTATTGACCTGATTTACATGTTGACACGGCCGATTACAAATAACTTCAAACTTAACAGCCACAATTCCTTTATTATTTTTAACTTGCATTTCATTCCACTTTCTATTTTAAAATATGTATTCTATTTATACACTGAAGAGCAAAAAAAAAAAAAAAAAATACTGGTACACCTGTCTAGCACGCAGAAGTGCCGCAAGACGACGTGGCATGGACTCGACTAATGTCTGAAGGTATGCAGGAGGCAATTCACACCGTGAATCCTGCAGGGCAGTCTACAAATCCAATCTGCGCCAATTTCTAAAAGAGTTGCACGTCTGTCACGTAAAAAAAAAAAAAAATTAAGAAGGAGAATTTGAAAGATAAATGTATAATCTGAATGACTTGGTTATGAAATGAAGTCGTGTACATGACTCAGTAAATTTAGTTGTCATTGGAATGCCAATGAGAATATTTCAGTATAATTATAAGCTTTCCAAATTTTCCAAAATTTTTTAGTGTAGCGTACTGTTCCGTGTCTGTTTGCAGCGCAAGTTGTGATATATATTCTCACGCTTGCAAATGTGTGAGATATCATTGCTATCAATACCGTAAATTAACATCAGGCATAATTGATTTTACAGGCAACACGGGCCATTATTAACGTGCTATTTTGTGTATTTTTGTACCTGCGAGTAAGAATAAAATGCACTCTTTTGAAAAGCCTTCAATTCGATTTATTTTTACTACGCTTCGATTCGCCTGCCACGGTGTAAATTCTTTCCAGGCAGTTATTTTATTTTTCGCTCCAGTTGTTGCCTTCTGCTTGGGGATCTAGAAGAGTTGTTCAGTACAAAACACATAGTCCATTCACGGTTTCTTCCAACTTTTCTAAAGCTCTGATGTATGTATACTTTCTGGCTATTTCTCCGCCTCATAGTAAAAACAAAGTGTAACTGAGTGTACAAAATTACACCGAAGGGACATCGCATCGTACATCGGACCGTATTTGTGCGCAAGCGGTTGCATAATAATTTGCATGAGAATTATTTATTACCAGGCATTGCAAACACAACTGTCTTCTCTATGTTTTTATTCGTATTAATTGTAAATGAAATACTGTAGTTTATAGATAAAATACAAGTTAAAGTTTCATTTTATCAAACATAATATACCATATGTTAAAGGAAGCGTAAAATACTTGCGACACATGGAAAATTTTGGAACCAACCAAACACGTCATAATAAGGAAATTCTTCAAAGGATTGATTCGAAAAGCGTGAAGATACAGCGAGTAGATTGTAAATAAATATCATAATGGTGTTACTGCATAATATTATACGGAAGCAAGGAGTTAGTTTTCCCACGCCTTAATATGAGGGAACGGTATTCGTTAACGGCAAAATGAATTTCAAATGAGTGCGCGGTATTTATCTAGCGCTCGAAAACTTTGTTTATCTTGCGCAGCGACCAACTGGCTCGCTTCCATGTTTGATAAATACTGCTGTATATCTCTCTTGTTTTCTGCTGCTGTTGGTATTTTAATTAGGAGCTGTAGTTCTCATTTCAGTGTCTGCAAAAATACAGCAGGCTGCAGTTTGGTCGCGAACGACGCTGGCAGACTTGAAGTTAACAGAAATAATTCACGAAATTTAATTTTAATTTAGGAAACTCTACGTAAATGTTTGTTTGAGATTATTTCCTTTTGATCTGATGCCACCGTCAAGCAAACGGCGACTCACTGCGCTCACGTCTCGTCGCTTAAGTTTTGGAGCCCATGATCCACTAAAAATTATGCATACTTTGAATAATTATTGGATTGTGTATCCCCTCGNCGCTTAAGTTTTGGAGCCCATGATCCACTAAAAATTATGCATACTTTGAATAATTATTGGATTGTGTATCCCCTCTTTTATATTGGAAAGTTAATTGGAAACAATAGCTAGAGAATATACCTACTCATTACTAGGTTTACTTATAAAGATTCATAACTTTTTTCAGTCAAATTGATAAACAGCATTCATGTTCTTTGTACGTATAAGTTAACTTAACGCTACTGTAATACGGTACCTAACTTAACACTGCTGTGATACGGTACCTAACTTAACATTGCTGCAATACGTNCTAGGTTTACTTATAAAGATTCATAACTTTTTTCAGTCAAATTGATAATGTCGTAAGTACAAGAAACATGCATATAGTTAACTTAACGCTACTGTAATACGGTACCTAACTTAACACTGCTGTGATACGGTACCTAACTTAACATTGCTGCAATACGTTACCTAACTTAACACCACTGTAATACGGTACCTAACTTAACACTGCTGTAATACGGTACCTAACTTAACACTGCTGTAATACAGTACCTCGTATCCAGCTAGCAAGATTTTGAATAAACTTCGGTGACACTTGCAAGATTTTTTTTTACACCCCCGCCTGCTTTTGCATTAAAGAACTCATATATTGTTTATTCATAATTTTTATTCCGTCCGTAATCAGTCCGAGTCCGAGTGTAATCAGTTTGAAGTACATTTGTTTTAAGTTAAATGTACATACAGTGAATCTCTTTCTTTCTTTTATATTTTTCTTGTGCGCGTGGAGATTGCAAGTACGGACCTCAGTTGAACATTAGAACTATACCTCCTTCGTATTATTAGCCTACTTTCCAAAGAAAAGACACACTTTCCTGTGTGTGTGTGTGTGTGTGGTTGTGTGTGTTTGGTTGTGTGTGTGTGGAGCAACCATTTAACCGATTTAACCCCTCAATATACTCATTCATTTTTCAGTTCAGTTCAGGTGTTGCAAAAGGGGAAACTCATGGCGTGAAAAGTACTCATGAATTTCTTATAACTGACACTTTGGAACATATAGAGATGGTATCAATAGATGCACGGCACATGAAGTAACCAATTACAAACTATTAGATGTGTGAATAGCAACCTACAGCATTAGCCAAGGAAAGTTACTGTCTGTATTGATGCTAGTTTCTGACCTTGCCCAGCAATGATAATGATTTCACCTATTCTGTAACATTTCCGATGTCAACGAATATACTTCGGATAATATGTCATGTAAGCATTTAGAGATCGATATTTTATTGGTTCGCCATTTTGAAAGAAAACACCACATAAAAAAATTAAACTTTTAAGTTATATTTAGGAAATCGCTCAACCGATTCCAACCAAATTTGGAATGTAAATAACAATTTGTTGGACTTCGTATAAACATGTTATTTAAATGCATTAGTAGCTTATTTTCAAAATGACGGTGGTCATATAAATCTTTCAGCTTTATTTGCTATACTACTATACCGTTTTACCAATTGAGACGAAACTCCGTATGCTAGAAGTATTTATTACAAGTATAAAAAATGCCAGTATATATTTTTTGTCCACCATTTCTAAGATAATGCCTCATAAAAAGTCTATGTCATCTTGGGAAAACGACAACCGATTCCTGCCATATCAACTCATATGTTTTAAGAGGGTTTGACACATTACTTAATTGGTGATTATATTTACATTTTAAATTAATATGCTATAAATACGAAACCACGTAACCAGTTTAAACTGAACTCTGTATGTTATCAGTTTCAGTCAGACCATTAAATCTGTCCACACAGAGTCTCTTTTGTCCGACATATTAACAAAAAAATTCATATCATATCTCGAGAAACAATTAACTGATTACCGCCAAATTTAAGCGATAAGTTGTCATGTTGTAGTCTTTTTAGATTTATATGATTTATGGTGGTATACACATGTCCATATGTTAGGTTGATATGTTCCAAAATTGTTCAACCGATCTTTATACGTTGACTGTGACAAACATAGANACATGTCCATATGTTAGGTTGATATGTTCCAAAATTGTTCAACCGATCTTTATACGTTGACTGTGACAAACATAGAATGTGCTAATAAAGAACTTTTTCTGCCAATTATGTTTACAGAACCATATGATAAAATGGAACTTCCAACCAAATTTTGGACACAAGTAGTGTCACAGTAGGCCATGCAGATTTACATGTTTCAAGCGGGTAAGGCGTTTTTTTTAAATGCCGGAAATGTAAATAATTTATCATAGTATGTTATATATACTAAATAATTTAACTAAATTCAACCAAACATGGTATTATTTCAGTATCCATTAGAAGAATCAAATTCTTCCGAAGTCTTTAAAATTATATTTTGAAATGAGCGAATGAATAATTAATGACATTAAAAGTTTCATGAAGGAATTTCTGTTTACTTCAAGCTAATAGTTTTCATCGACTCTTTTGAGTACGGTACGGACTTAATTACATTTAAAATAAGTTATAAACGCGTCGCTTATATTCACGACTGCATGAAGATCAAGTCTGCTGGTCTATGCCTTCCCAAGTAGAGCAATATTATTGGCTCACACAACACCGGACACGCTTGCTTTGTTTTACTGTATTCATTACTGGCCAGCTGTCTGCCAATTTAATACCGAGGTAAATAAATAAATACATTTCGTGTGGGGAGTGAACCCAGGGCGTGGCGATACCTCTCTAATGACGGACTTTCAAGCTGGGACCCGCAGGTGTCCGTCATCCCCGGACATGGCATGAAATTATACCCTACGATGGAGCGGCGCTGGAATGAAAAGGTGGGGTAAANCAGTGGCGTCGTTTGGCACGATTCCCACATGCGAAAACTTCTGGAGCGACCCCGCTGAGAATCGAATCCAGTTCGCCTACGTAGGAGGCGAGTAGTGTAACCATTACACCACCGTGGCCTCTCCACGTTTGTACTGTTAAGTTCTCTGTGTTTCGGAACGGGGTGCAGTTATCTGAGAGCGGTTTACAATATAAGACCACCGGAACCTTCTGCGTAATGCACTTGTATTAAAATTTATGCTGTGGAAAGGAGCGCAAAGATCACCGACGTGTTTAACCCTGACGACTGAAACTTGCTCCTATCTACGGAGGAATTGTCCCGCGTGCTCGCGAGCGCGTCCATTCATTAATTGCCGTCGCGGGGAACTCCTGCAGTAGCGAGAGCTGTGACCGCGCGGACTAAAACTTTATAGCTGCACCATCGGGCGTGAGCCTGCTTCATGAGATGGAAGAGAACTTCCACTGTACTCACCATAATTGGCTTTTCGCTCCCTCCGTCGCCCTTCTTGTACCTAGGACCCCTCCCCCCTCCCACCAATCCCTTTTCCACTCCATGAAAACCACCACAGCCTTCGTTCGGTTCGTCTCAACAGAAATACTGGCGTCGTAATGGAAGCAGAGATGTTGCCAATCCTCTAATGGTCCTGGTTTGGTATTCCAGCATCGTGTTCGCAGCCCGAGTAACCCCCCCATCCCCTTGCACCATCCAACTCGCCTGGAACTCCACAATGCTGTCGTTCCTTTATCCTCGCTCCGATTCGGGCACCCACTTTCTGGACAACGTGGAACGTTCTTCTGACGTAAAACCTGCCGTGGTGGTCGGTTATGAGGCTTGCCACGCCGCTGAAACTCGCACACAAGCGAACCGGAAGCAACATCTCAGTGAAGAACGAAATTTCAGTAAGTCTTGCGAATTCCCAGCAAAGTTGTCAACAACACGAGCTCACGCAGTGAAGCGAACTTTTTTTTGCTACAGAATAGCCTACTTAAGAATAGAGAGGTGTAAATGCTGTTCACGGTAAAGTGAGCCCTTTTGAAATTAACATTTTAATAATGTCACTCCCCTTTCTTGCGTGTATTTTAACAGGCACACCAGTGACCTCTGCCCAATAAAGTTCGCAAAGACGGACGGAAAGTAGTTCCATGTTTTGAAGTCGAAGTAAGAGAGTTCGGTGGACATATTCCAATACCACGATTATAAATTTATTTTTCTTTTGGTTTTTTAAATACATATCCTGTAATAAATAGCAAATTTGTAAACAATTTACTGTTTTAATAGTTGCACGATATCCCTTGACCGACGCTCAAATAAAGTGATCAGACCCATGGCAAATGTTGATTTTACATATAGCGGAAGGATACATAATGTGTTCACAAGTAGATCTTAACCAGGGCTTCTGAATGTGCTCATTTAACCATGAATAGCCCATAACAACCCTGTTGATACTAGGGTGCTGAGATTCTGTCATGCGTTGTTAAGGACATGGAGAACGCAATTGCGTGAGCGCATTACATCCAGGCCGCCGGCATCATTTCCTCCCAGCGCGGCGGCTCGGTTTGTTTGCTAATCAACCGCGCCTCTCAAAACACCGTTTCGCTACTCGGCTCTCTGCGATGAAGGAAAAAAAAGACGGTTTTGTGGTGACCAGCAAAATTTCATCGGTGGCCACAAAATTATTTTGTTGATACAGACATCGCAACATATATTGTGGCACCAGCAAAAGTTTTTTGTCATTCCGGACTTTGAGTCAGCCATCAACTTCTCGGTGTGATGAAAAGTCCGAGCATCACCAGGAGTTCCTGCACAATGTCTGTAGCCTTACGAAGAGTATCGCCACTGCTGTGAGGCGTAGCCTCCTCCTTTGGTCTTCGATGCATCTTCTCTCTCTGCGCAGTTTCCCATCGACGTCTCTCGGGCGCTGTACCGAGGCTCCCTGATGCCGCACGCACCGTGATAATACTCTACATGCAATGACATCATATTACGTCATCCAGCGCGAATCACAATCAAGTACCGCTATGACATAAGGAACAGCCAGTCGTAATAAAATAGCCAAGAACCTCTCTTAGCAACGAAAATGAAACTCCTTACTTTCATCAGCAGGCAATCCGCACAGCGACTGCGTTTGGCAGGTAGAAGCTACAGCAGGCGAAACACCAGGCAGTCGTGTTTCTCCATTATTCAGCGCGAGAACAACGTGATTTATATCAGCTCCTTGCTTGCCCAGTCGCGGGCTGGAACAGCAAGAAAGACATATACAACGCTGGTGTGTTAANGATTTATATCAGCTCCTTGCTTGCCCAGTCGCGGGCTGGAACAGCAAGAAAGACATATACAACGCTGGTGTGTTAATGAAATAATATCTCGCCAACACCTGAGGTACTAACGTATGGACACAGAAAGAAATGTAAACAAATGTGACGAAGGACTCTCCGTCACAACTGCAACATTAGTTACTGACAGTTCACAGGTAACAAAAATTACTATTGTAGTAACCTTAATATTTTCGTCACAAAATTAGACTTTATTCCTATGCAAATTCCCAAATTTCTTTTTTTTAAATATAAACGAGCTAGAAATACCAAAAAAAATCAGGGGAATGTTCCCTTTAAGGTGTTACCGTGTAGTTTTTAAAAGGACACAATATTATTTACTTTATTGGCAGTTTCTCCTCCAGAAGCTGCCAGCACCGTCACAGAGCCTAACCGACGATAAATCTCGATTTAGGGAAAGTCGACCGAAATTTCGCGTGGACAATGTTGTAGCGTCGAACCGGCATGTAACTTCAGGCGCGCCCGCGAATTACGAAGCCAGAAATGACGCGATGACGGGATTTGCATGTCCGCGATGAACATGACCAGCCATCGCGCTCCGGGTTGGTTGTAGGGAAGGGGGGTTGAGGGAGGAAGAGGAGGGGTGGGGGTGATTTTCGCTTCCGTGCAAATTCTGTTGGCGGGACGACGGCGCGAGCGCTGACACGACAATGAAAGTCCTCCCTCCCCGACATGGACTGCACAACCCTGCAAGGGGCGGGGAAGGACGGCCGAAGCGTCCGGCGAGACGAGTGTGTGCTAGAGCGTCCCCCGGTATTATCTGCGTAGAACGGCGCTTGAATCCCCGCCCCGTGTGCTGCGAGGGAGCAGCAATAAGTTGTAGCCGCGAGGATTAACGAAGTACGAGAGACCTGAGAGTGGCCAGGTGCGGTCGAGAAGGGACGAAAGGCGCGAGGGGCTTCAATTAACCGCAATAGCCCGTCTGCGGCCAACGTGGGAAGCCGCTCCGACAACTAATTAAGCTTCGTCGCACACACACACACACACACACATGGGTGTGCCGGCGCACAACTATCCAGCCCCGTCCTCTGCGTCATGGCGACACAAACGCGCTGTACCGGCACATAGAGAGCACGAGAGAGAGACAGAGAAACAAACAGAAAGATAGAGAGAAAGAGAGAGAAAGAGGAAGAGAGTTACCATCCGCTCGCATGGATTCCTCGCAGCAGGTCACCGTGACGTCATTTGCCCCCCGACCGCCATTACCTCCTGCCCGGAGGTTTTTTTTTNGGATTCCTCGCAGCAGGTCACCGTGACGTCATTTGCCCCCCGACCGCCATTACCTCCTGCCCGGAGGTTTTTTTTTTACGACCGCGGACTGCTTCACAACACTAATTTGGTCACCGTCGCGGTTAACGTTTTGTCCGTGCCGGGCGGTCGAGGTGTGGTTAGCCCCAGAACATTATCGTCGCGGGAGCTGAAAAGAAGAAAGAAGCGCGTGAGTTGAATTTAGAAAACCTCTGCGCTTCGAAAACGAGCGAGGAAAAAAAAAACACGATGCCTTAACATTTGAACTCTCCTCTTTTTCATTTGGATGAGCTGAAGGTTGAATGCAGTGCGAGCACGTGGTTAAAATAAATTCCATAATACAACNTCCTCTTTTTCATTTGGATGAGCTGAAGGTTGAATGCAGTGCGAGCACGTGGTTAAAATAAATTCCATAATACAACATCCTACAGCGGGCAACGGAGACGTAATGAAGATGATTTACTTGTTTACGGTTTTCCGTTATTCCTTTGCGTTTATCTTCAGTGTCGAATATCTGCATAGAAGCAGATCCCGTCCTACTGATTTATCTCAAGCTAATATCTCGTTGCAGTTTCGAACGTCATTTTCTCGTTACATGGGCATTAAATGCCCAGAATAACGGAGAATAATTACTCAATTTCCATTTAGTCTTGAGATCGTGGTGTTGTAGTGGTCAAACTACTCGCTCAACACCACAGTGAACCAGGTTAGATTCCCGTCGCGTCGGGTTGAAAAACACATTTTGGTATGACGCAAACGTGGCGGACGTTGGCAATGGCCATTGCATTTTCTCTGGTCACTCCCCCTATAAGCGTGAACTCCATATTTGCTAGTTCAAACAGATCGACACAGGCGAAGGCAAGAAATAATAGAGTTTGTGTCTTCCAATTACAAGTTGCAACGACTTCTGCTAATAAACAAATGCGGTGCGTTGTCCCTTTCGTGTAACTTTTTAGACTTGTTTAAGCTTCATTTTCGTGAGGCGGAGGAATAGCTTGAAAGTAGAACTTTACAAGGGCTGTCATTTTTTTTACGGCCCTGCGTGAAGGCTCTATTTTTTTCCAGGATGAAAAGGAGAGGAAATCTTTAAACAACCAAAATATGTGTAAGTTTTCCCGCCATAATATGTTTCACGTGAAGTGGTGCAATCTGTAAACAGGATGATTCTAAAATCATGGGACAAACATCAAGGGGTGGTAGAGCTCACTAAAACAAACAATTATTGTATACGAATATATGGGCGGAAGTGACGCGTTGAGGCACAAACACAAAAACATAACACATTAACGGAAACGTAAAATGTTCATTAGCAGCATACGTAACGAGTGATTCCGTACAGAAAATGTTACAACAGTTGCTGGAAATGCATCCACCAACTGTCACGCATGCTTGGCGACCTCTACATATGGCGTGATTGCCTTACGATGGTGGCGGTAGTTGAGGGCAGTCAAACGGTGCGCCAGTGACCTGCTGCATCAGCATCAGCATCACTCCACCGACGCTACCAAGCTTGCATTACTGTCGGTGGTAGCAATTTTGAGCAATTATTATAAACATTGCTGTAAAAAGGCATTTAGCGGCGACNTCGGTGGTAGCAATTTTGAGCAATTATTATAAACATTGCTGCAAAAAGGCATTTAGCGGTGACGTTGTAAATAAAAATTGTGTTGTATTTCATGTGTTATTTTTGTGTTTGTGCCTCAACGCGTCACTCCCGCCCATATATTAGATTCCTCGCAGCAGGTCACCGTGACGTCATTTGCCCCCCGACCGCCATTACCTCCTGCCCGGAGGTTTTTTTTTACGACCGCGGACTGCTTCACAACACTAATTTGGTCACCGTCGCGGTTAACGTTTTGTCCGTGCCGGGCGGTCGAGGTGTGGTTAGCCCCAGAACATTATCGTCGCGGGAGCTGAAAAGGAGAAAGAAGCGCGTGAGTTGAATTTAGAAAACCTCTGCGCTTCGAAAACGAGCGAGGAAAAAAAAAACACGATGCCTTAACATTTGAACTTTCCTCTTTTTCATTTGGATGAGCTGAAGGTTGAATGCAGTGCGAGCACGTGGTTAAAATAAATTCCATAATACAA
>NQII01006341.1:0-28189 GCA_002778355.1 Clitarchus hookeri
TTTACTAGCTGAAAATTCGTTATAGTCCGCTAGTGGCATTCCGAATTGAGTTTCGGGTAAAGTCGCCACAACACGCAGAGTGATAAAACATGACATAAGCATTATGTAACATTATTGCAATGGGGAAAAATTATATAAAATACATGAAACACATTGGTGACACCCCAGTTGATTAACAAATGTCTGTTAAGGTTGATGTTGTGAAGTTGATGGGGAGTGTCACTGCACTAAATTAAATGTTACCATTATGGAGGCTTTTAATGGAAATCTCCTTTTATAAACACACACGATTGCTCTCTTATAAATATACATTGAATAAACTATTACGCTTTCTTGTGAATAGTGTCTGTATTACATTTCCTGTGATGTGTTTGTATTTCACTGGCTACAGATTTGCCAGGTGGCTGTCTCCTGAAGGGATGGATGAGTCCACCTGGGAAAAGGGTTGTGGGTTGATATGCTCGATGGCTCTTAATACAATAAACCCACCCCTAACTGTAACTTTGAATGAGATGAAGTTGTGGGATATGTATAGAAAAATGCTGCGCACCATTGGTCGAACAATGGGTCACTTAGCTCTTCATCTTCGGCCTACAGGCCAGTTGACACCACTTGGTGGTGCGTTACGTCGTATGCCATGACGCGAACTGCTACGACGTAACGACCAATGACTTTAGGGGTAAACATCGTATCGGATCGCCTACTAATTTATTACAAGAGTTACCTCTTGTAATAAATTAAGTAGGATGGTATCTTGAGTCACGCAGTACTTGTTGGCAAGAAGGTGCAAGTTCTGTTCTTGTCAACCTGCACTACGCACTCTCGACTCGGTACTGCTGGTGCAGTTGATGCGACTGCAGTCATCAGAGTGGGCACAAGGAACCCATGGACGCATGGTTCACGTCAAAGTTAACAGTAACTTCCTTTAACTTGTTCCTGATCTGTGTAATTTCTGCCACCCATCAGTCACCTTCATACACAGAGGCCACAAAAATTACAGTCTTTAAACTTTGCAGATCGTGCAGTTGACCAGCTGTTAAATCCTCACTGTTGCCAAATGAAACATATTCCATGATGATGATTCCCGCTGTTCTTGAAATGGAGAGCTTGTTACCATTATAAGCCCATACATGAGACTTTTGGATTCATTTCACTGGTCGAGTTGTTTTCCAATCTTCAGTTTTCTAGGTAGAAAATCTTCCACATCATTATTGTGTAAAAGTATTTACCTGATTGCAGTAGTGTACTGTTTAACTGTTTGGACAAACACTATGTTTATACCGAAACCTGAAACCAGAGTTTCTGTAACCTAGGTTTCGGGAAGTAGAGTTTGTGTACGGTATAAATGCCACCAAGGTGAGTTTTCGCCATATACCGAAACCATGGTTTGTAATTCAAGTTTCGCGTCGAATCTTAGATTTCGTGCGTGGTATGAAATGTACAACTAGGATATGTTGCAGTGTAAAACAAGATGTAGAATTGATAAAAAATTATGTGTGTAAATGCAGAGTGTTTATGTAAATTTTATGTAGGTACGAAAATAATAAATACGCAATAAATATGTTGCATCTTTAATAAATCTTACAAAATACATTTTTAAAATTTTTTTTATTTTATCAGGTAATGTATGCAACTTTAAATATTTTTTTTGTCATATTAATGATATTCTGTCAAATGTATTTCCTTTTCGTTTCACCATAACAAATAGGATTAATTCTGTTTCATTGTTTTGGTACTAGTGATTTCCGGCATAAAGCAAAACACGAAATACAGGTTTCCAAAACGAAGTTTCGTATGACTGTATAAACACCTCACTAAAACCTTAGCTGGGAAAGTTGGGTTTCCGAAATTCAGGTTTCGGCTGACTGTATAAATGTACTGAAAGTCTATTGCACTCTGAATGGCGTGTATTACAGGATTAGATAAATTGTGTTTAGTGGCCTGATGTTTCACTAGACCTCCGACCCCATCACATGACCCTTTTCCGTTTCCACTTACACTAAAAATCCATTCAGAGGAAACTGGTGATTTTGAAAGTTCATAAAATCGAAATCTGTTTTTAAAGTGACTAGCAGACCCATCTGAGATTATGCTAGTTCTGGTTGGTTTAACACCAAGGTTTGTTTTGATCTTCTGAAGTGCTAATAAAGCATGAGAAGAAACATGTCCTGTGCGATCACTAACAATTGCAAAACTTGTCTCATTGTTGAAATAGGTCACTGCTGTAAAAAAAACTATATTAGTTCACTCTGCAAGTGGTAGCCTTGTACTTCCCCTAGTAGAACAACAGACCAATTCTCTGAAAAATCACAAGGAATGACTAAATGTTAGGCGGATGTTTTTGATTCGTCTTTAGTAAGGGAGATGTGTTTTCTTTTCACATTCCTTATATAAATATGGATTACAGCCTTCATGGTAATAGAAAATTCTTTAAGAACATATTTGACTGGCACTCTCTTTTTTACAAGTTGACTGCTTTCCCATCTTACATAGTTTACTAAATCATTCTCTCTGCTGCTATTTCAAGTTGTAAGGTTTGTACAGTTAGTTCACCCTGGTCTGGAAAGTAGGGACATTCTTAGAATAAGCATGGTTCACTCTCCATACGACACACAACTAATGATAACACCTGAAGCACTAGACTATCCGATGGAAATCATTTTCTGGCAGCAGGTTTTCAGGGTAACTACACAGAGAATGAAGTTTGAACAGTACTCACACACACCGCACATGCACACATGAGCATGCATTCATACGCATGCACACACACATGCATGCTCACACACATATACAGAACCGCTCATGCATGCACACACATGCATACATCTTTTGTTGGATGTGCTATTATCCACTTAGGATGCGAAAAGAAAAATTTTGTTCTGCCTATCTTCTTTCTGGATACTCATGTTTAAAAAAGCTCTGTTTCGCTAGTACTCTTTGTCATATAACGTTTTACTTTGGGAATTTTTTGACCATTTTCTCGCACAGTAACAGTATCCTTATTATTAGCACTGTGCCTTCTATAGTCCAATTTATCATCTGTGTAAAATGATACCGTTATCTTTAAGTCCTTGTCCATGGTGGGATGTCCACAGTACGGGTCCAGTATGCCAAAAATACTTTCTCTACCACCACCATTCTCCATGATTTGTCAATCATGTGTTTGGTATTCTTTGGGATGTGTTCTAATATATTCTGCTCAGTAACGGATCTAGAAATAATAGACAAAACGTGAACTTTGGTTGTAAGATGTGCATGAATCAACAGCTGTATTTTTTATTTTTCAACCATAATTTACAGCAATCGCATTGTGGAATAACATTATGTTCTGCCAAAGGGGAGATCGATTCAGCTAGGAAAATTCTGGACAGGCTCTTTCCAGTTGACTTATCTGCTGCTGTTATAAGATTTTTTAGTTTTATTGTTACATATGATTGTGGATTACCTTTCAGGTAACCAGGCTTCATAACACTAGAAACTCTAACGGGCGATACTGTTGTATTTAGCTGCTGCAACACTTCATTTTAAAAGACAAAGGATGTGCCACTGTCATCTTCAGTTACAACAGTAGTACGTGGCTCATATGCTTCATTACGTAATCTATTGTAGCATTTGGAGCACAAATGATGCTTTGAATTCACTCTGTCATTAGGAAACCTCCCAGAAAAGCCATCTCTTAAATCGCCAACCACAATAATGTCTGGTCTTTTGATTGTTTTGTGAAACTCTTTCTTGTGATCATGTGATTGGGGTAAGGACGTTTTCTGACTTATCTCTGGTAGTCATCACCCATGGCTGTCATGGGCCCTGGTTCTGAAGAGCTCGCTTTAGTCCTGGTCATGGCACAATGGGGTCTGCGGTGGTGCAGCAGACTGTCAGAGTCACTGGTGCTCGTGGTGCTGCGCTGGAGGGCTCAGCCTCCACTCCCTGGAGGAGGGACTGACCTAGCTGGATGAGCTGGACCACTGTGTGGACGGCTCCGGGAACTGCAGTAAGATGGCCAAAGAGGTTGATGGGGAGGACTTCAAAGTGAGGTTTCGTCAGTTGGATGGCTTGAGCTTGTTCCCGGGGTGTCCGGCAGCTGTCCTCTCGTTCCATGGCCTCCACGTCTGTCTGCCGAATGGCATTTAAGGAAAGGTCCCTAAAGTTCACCCTCAATGAAGTGGCAGGCAGTGGTATCCTAGATAGAAGTGTTGCCAGAGGTGCTTATGTCAGTCCACGTCAGGCCTGGCACCTTTTCTGGCAGGTCTATATGCTCTGAAATTAGTGGGTTCGCTGACTTGGGTGGTTTAGGCCCTTCGTCTTGTCTCTTGATAGCAGGCTCTACCTTACTGTGCACACAGGGCATTGTGGGCCTTTGTCCACAGAATGGGTGGCCTGATAATATGTTGTGTTTTGACATACATGAAGTCCTGTTTAGGGACAGCCTGCTGTCCTACTCTAGATTCGGAATACTGGTTGTAAACATTGCGGTCCTCTCCCTTGCGGGATGACACTTACGAGGATGGGTGAGGCACACAGTTCATTCTAGACAAAGACAGCGGTGGTTGGATTATATTGTGTGTTCATATTCTCTCAAGAATAGAACACAGTGACACGTACTATCTCTTTACTTCTTACCACATTTTCGGTAATGTATGGAATTGGTATTTAAGGCAAGATAAGTGAAGGGTCCTATCGGTTTGAAGAGCGCGGGGAGAGCAACATCTAGGTAGCGGTGAAAAATCAACTGACCCCTAACTGAGGTCTGCTAGTCCTGAAGTAACTGAGGCACCACATGGTGTAAGTGTTGAGATGTGGTGATGCTAGATGGCAAGTTTCTAGGGGGAGAGCGACGACTCTTCGGAGCTGAAGTAGTTGTAGAAGGCGTCGGTGATGATGACTGGATTAAAACTAGGGGTTTTCGTGGAGGGTCCTCGAGAGGACGGCTGAAGGTTTGGGGCTTTAGCACGGCTTGTGCTAAGGCGAGCTACCGGAACAACTGGCGTTTCTGCCGGGTACACTGCCTTATATTCTTCGAGATGGCGCATCTTTCTGATACTTCTTCCCACTGCTGTCTTCGGCCACTAACCCACTCTTGGTTTGGGTCAGGCGCGACTGTACTGCCATCTCTGGGGGTAGCTAGCAGCAGGGTAGCTCGGTAGGTGTGCAGGTGGTATATGCTGTTGGCTTAGGGGCTGGCTCTGCTTCTCACATTTAATTAGGTGAGGTGATCGCATGACTGTACTTAATGCTGCAGAACAGCCCCTCTCTCTCTTATGTTTTATAAGGAGGGTTTGTTAACTGGTCTTGAAGGCAGCCAGTCGGTGTTCATATCTCTCTCTCTGTTGGGGCAGTGGTGGGCACGTGATAATAAGAAGTCGAAAATAAAAATGGTAGTCGAAATTCGCGTCATGCATCATTGTGGTACCCCGAATCCCTTCAAGACTAACAGCCACAGTTAGGGTTCGTTGTTTTCATGGCTACCTACTTGTCTCTCTCCTCTGATTTACAAGCCAGGCTCTTGCAGCTTACATGCCCCCTCACCTGTATCGCTCATCAACCCATTCCATTGATTACGCAGTTTGTGTTCAGGAGAGGAGATATTACGGGTCGTGTTTTATCATATATGGAATAAAACATGTATGTTGGCTTACTTATTTTTGCTTGCTCTAGAGTGAATATGTAGCCTTTCCCCAACATGTCATCCCGTATGGGAGCGGCAGGGAACCGCGTATTTGGCAACTGTTTTACAGACCTAAAGTAGGATTATGGGCAGCCCCCAACCAGCACTGCATGTACATCACACACATTACAGATTCGATGGCCATCCATACTGTGAACCAGGTACCCCAGTGTTTGGGACATACATACAGTAAAGCAACAACCACTAGAAAGAAACAAAACCAAACATCTCGACCACCCACATCAGCTAACCCATTCCAACCAGAGCGTATAAACTTGCCGAAGGGGGTACCAGGCCTGACAAGGACTGACCCAGGCAATTCTGGTATACACGATAGCTAGGGGATTGTTGCCTGCTGCCCTCCTTAGGGGTGTTTGATATAACCTTGACGCATGGTGCTTCCTACTCATTACTATTATAATCGATTCCGCATCATCATATGCCCCCGAGGGAATCAGACTCCTACTGGCCGCCTCCAAGTCCAGAACCCTGTAATTATAGGAAGTCATGTAAATGCTCCAGTCACTTGTAAACCTGCTAAGAAGCAGCCACAGACATCCAAGAGTTTGCCCCTAAGTGAGCAGCAGATACCGCCCGCAATCGCCCCCAAACCAACTTGCCACCACCCCACCAAGAGATAGCAGCAGTGGCGGTGCCCAGCCCGAACCCGAAGGGGTGGCAGCCGAAGATTACCGAAAGCGAATGAGTAAAGCAGAAACCCTCCAGCCTGGGGAAATATAACACTGTGCGCCCGACCGAAACACCACGTAGCTCGCCTCAGTACAAGTCATGCTAATGCTCTCTACCGCACAACCACAGTCTTCTTCAGGACTCTCAAAGACCTACCAGTATTCTACCAGTTCTTCAGTCGGCGATGCCTTCCCCACCTTACCACACAAAGAGTCGTTACTACCCCCTGAGTCTTGGCATCAAGAGTCACCACACCCGACACGTTCGCCACACATGGTGCCTCGGGGTCCCTTCAGGACTACAAGCCACAATTAGGGTCCAGTTGTTTTCACAACTAAATTTTCAGCTCTTGTCTGCTCTTAAAGACAGGCTCTTCAAGCACGCATGCACCTTCACCTTTCTTGCTATTGTACAAAGTCCTTTGAACACCTAGTGTTGTTAGGAGTAAGCGGTAGTATGGGTCACTGCGTTTATATTCTCAAGGGAATAAAACACATAGTCTAGCAAGTTTCTCTCTTTACTTGATCTTTAGTGAACTTGTGTTTTTCCCCTAAGTTGGTAAGCATCAGTCTCGAAGGGAGTGGCAGGGGACCACCAATTGGCAACAAGTATCCAACTTACAGTAGGGCTGCTGGCTACCCCTAACCAGGTATGCGTGTATGTCACACACAGAACAAGTTCGACGGCCCCTCATACCGTGGACTCGGTACGTAAAGGTACCTGGTGCTCAAGTATTGTAGAGCCCCAACCACTAGAAAGAAACATGACGAATCATCTGGGCCAATAAAGTCAGCTAACCCATTCCCTCCAGAGTGTATAACCTCTCCGAAGGGAGTGCCAGGTCTGAGCCACGTATTTCTGGAGTACACTTTAGCTATGGGTTTGTTGCCTGCCACTCTCTACAGGATGAATGTAAGCACCTTTCCTGTCCATGATGTTCACTCACCAACGAGGGAGCAGGAGGAATGCTCGAAGGACAGCTAATATTCCTGTATCTCGCCACACCCTAAGTAATCAATCTACACCAGCTCAGAGCTGCAAGTCCCCACATGAGATAGCACAAGCTGCCCGTAATTTAGTGGAGCCTCACTCCACTACCCTCCCTGTTAACCTGTTTGGCCTCCCGGTTAGGGTCCCAAGCTCTGCTTACCCCACCGTTGAACTACTCCACCAGGGGTACTCTCTCCCCTTGGGAGTGGTCCTGTTCGACATGGAGGACACCAGCCGACCATGTGCCCGCCAGCCGGCCAGCACACCGGTCACCAGGAGGTGACAGCCGAGGCAGCCTGGCCAGTTATCCGCTCCAGCAGGAGCCGAAGTCTTCCAACCAGGATCAGCGTCTGACGAACGGGAGCGACACCAGTGGTAAGACAACCCAAACCACTGTGTCACACATCTGGAGGCATCACCTTGCCAACAGAAATTATGTACCAAGTAGACACCCAACATATAAGCGACCAGTGCGAGGATGACGGGTCATACTACAGATGCCTCCGTAGTAGAGTCCACCCCCAACCTGTGCATCTGACCTAGCGCAGAATTAAAAACACCTTGCTGTTTGATGTGAAGCCCCTCTCCTTTGGACATAATGCATCAACCATCCAGCTCATGCCATTCGTCCGCAGACGAGGAAGTTAGGTGGAACACCCGAAATATAGCTGCTGTCCTCGCAACTAACCATCCACATCGCATTCAAACCACACCCGCCAACTAGTGAAGCTTCACTTCACTATACACTGCCTGCCATGCCAACCTCTTTGGCCCCCTTATTCGGGTCTCCAGAGCTGCCCACCCTGCAGTGGAATTGCTACACTGCTTCACTACGATACCACTGGGGGTAGAACCAGCAGTGGACCAATCCACCATGACACCATCGGCACTGATGCCGGTGACAGCCAGTATTGTTCCTGCCAGCACGTGCAATCATCTACCATGGGACCTGATGTGGGGTAACCATCCCTACTAAACCAGTTCATGCAGAAGCCAACACAGCAACAGCAGAGCCCTCGACTGCCGCAGGGACTACACAGAATTGGTAAGCAAGCGACAGCCCTCACCCAGTCACGTGGAGACAGCACCTCGCAACCGCAGATTTCATATCCATCAGGCCTCTTAAAGGGACCGGTGAGAGGTCATTGAGCCATTATTCAGACACCACCTCAGTAGAACCCGCCCCAAACCTACATGCTAGACTTCGCGCAAAAAAACCCTCTTGGCATGGCGGGTCGCTTCCCTGGCAGTCATGCGCTAATAAACACTGCGACACAAAAATATAAATTTTAATATTTCCATTCAAATTATTATATATTTTTATACCATTTTCTTATGTTAATTTTTCTTTGCGATCTACCTTTACTTATAAAAACGTGGATGTTCGTGTTTTTATTGCACTTGTGTACTGCAATTTAATTAAGAGTAATGTTCTGTTAATATATTATTTATGGTAAGTTATATCTGCTATTAATTTACCGCTATTGTTCAGTGTGTATTAACATTAATTACTCATTAAAAATGGTATTCATTAATCATTATTTGTAACAGTTGGTATTCAAAACCTCTTATAATAGATGTGGTCATAATGCAGCATACTAAGTCTACTGCGCATACGCAACTGAAAGAGCAAATGTACATATTTAAGTCACTTTTAGTGCATGCACGGTAACTCAACGGTCGGTTGGTGGCGGCTCACCTGCGACATACGCCAAGCAGGTGAAAATACATTGCTTGTTGGCACCTACCTCCAATAATCATAGTGCCATGATGTTCGACTTTAACTGAATAAAATACAGTGAAACTCTTCTTTACACTTTTCAAGCGGCCAGAAAAAATTATTACAAAGTGCAGGAAATTGTTAAAAGAGGGAAATTTATACTGTAAGAACACTTAACTGTAGCAGATAAGTATGGCACAAAGTACATTTTTTTAAGGGGCCAAACACAAAGGCAACAATCCTACAAGACAAACTATGAATGCAGATTTGCCTCTATCTTTGGCTTAATCTAATCTGAAGTTAGATCTTTAGTGTTTGCCTGTAAAAAAATAAGAAAAGAAAATTGAGAAAAAAATTGCAACGGAAATTTATTGAAACACAAAAAATTAAAACAGGTTTGTTTAGCTCTACCCTAACGCGTGATGCATCACACGGTGAAAGAGAAAGAGGGGGTGAGAAGGGCATAAATGAGTTAACATTTAACATCAGTAGCACAAACCTGCGAGCAAGGTCGTTGACCAGACAGCTGTTCTGCTCGAGTGCCGCCTGCACTGGAGCAGTTCTCTTTCCTGCACTGTACGTGTCTGCCGAGATACACACATGCACAGATGGCACATTCCACGCCCTGCCCCGTGGCAACGGCACCAGCCAATGTTGATACTGTTTGGTTTGACAAGCGGTCGNACCAGAACTCTGCCTTTATACACTTTTCTTTTTACTACGGCTGTTTACAACCATCTTGGCCCCATTATTATTCCTGAGAAGTTTGCTTATTAACTACGTTTTCAATTGTTTGGTGTTGTAATAAGTTGGATTTTCTGGGCTTTTCATCACGGACTATAATTTGGATTTCTATTTATTGCTGAGGACATGTTGCTCTATTGTTCGGATTTCTAATTTTTACACTTTTTATTTATTCTGCTACAGTTGTCGACCTCAGCTACTTTTTGGACACATTTTTTGGATTGTGATTCTAACGTGAGAGGAAGCAACAGGCAGGCCATCGCACTCGCACTGTTTTCATAAACGTCCTCTCCCTTCTTTCCGTATGGCATTGAAAGGAAGATGCTCGATTTAATAATGCCATTGCCGTATTTTAAAAAGTTAGTAGAGCAACTGTCTGCAGTTCTCAAGTTTTTCCAAGCATCATGTTCCCTCGTTTTACACGTCATAAGTGGGAAATACGTAATGCCGCTGCTGTGTGATAACCAAAGCTAAAGAAAAAGTGCACACTTTCCTAATGGGTCGTATTTTCCTGTGGCAATACAACGCACTTCTCCATCACCGAACTTTATTAATGACAAACTGCAAGGACAAGTCGGATTGCATCACATTTTATTCACCAGTTTAACAATTAAAATCACTTAAATTTTAATACACAGATCTTTTATTTTTCTGTGATGTGTTTAAAAACATCATTTGCCGCCGACGTGACTTTATACGTGATTGAAACAGCATTGTTTTTTCTTATTAAAGTTTTTTTTTGCATCTTTTATATACATACACAGTTTTGAAGAGAAAATGTCTATGTGATAAAATATTATTTTATTAAACTAAAACATCTCCTTCCCTTGTGGGAAGTGTGAACCCAGGCTGTATCACTGCTATTATGTTGAGGCATATGCAAGACGCTGCAGTCTTGCTTTTTCGTTAATTTTAGCTCGCTCAGTTGTTTTTTCGCATTGCTGCGGTACCATTTGGATCAAAATATGCCATCCTACTTAATTAATTTATACTTTATCAATGTAAACAATATAAAATGTATCATTTCCTTGTGGGAAATTTGAACACGGGCTGTATCGCAGTTGTTTTTGTCAAGCATATGTGCAGCGTTCCTGTCTTTTTTGTTAATTTTAAATCGCTCGGAAGCCTTTTCTACACAACTCTGGTAAATGTCATAAAACACTTACCCACTAGTTTTTCTCACAGCAAGGCGACATTTAAGCCTCTCTCTGCTTACAGACCGGAAGCGAGCTTTGTATAAAAACCACACACTACACTGCTTAAAATGGTGGAAATTGGGCCACACTTTCCCTGGTGCAACAATATAGGGGTGTCCGAGGAGATGGCACAATACGAGGGTGGTTCAGTTTCCTAGTTTACATTTAATGCACGTCAGTTTCTTGTTCAAAGAGTAGGTATCCGCTATAGATTAACAACGATAACCTTTGCGACAGCTCGGCTAGGAGGGCGAAGACTAGCTGGGAGACTGCATAAAGAATCCAGTTGGGACAGACAGTGATGGATAACCTTTGTGACAGCTCGGCTAGGAGGGCGAAGACTAGCTGGGAGACTGCATAAAGAATCCAGTTGGGACAGACAGTGATGGATAACCTTTGCGACAGCTCGGCTAGGAGGGCGAAGACTAGCTGGGAGACTGCATAAAGAATCCAGTTGGGACAGANAAAACATCATTTGCCGCCGACGTGACTTTATACGTGATTGAAACAGCATTGTTTTTTCTTATTAAAGTTTTTTTTCATCTTTTAGATACATACACAGTTTTGAAGAGAAAATGTCTATGTGATAAAATATTATTTTATTAAACTAAAACATCTCCTTCCCTTGTGGGAAGTGTGAACCCAGGCTGTATCACTGCTATTATGTTGAGGCATATGCAAGACGCTGCAGTCTTGCTTTTTCGTTAATTTTAGCTCGCTCAGTTGTTTTTTCGCATTGCTGCGGTACCATTTGGATCAAAATATGCCATCCTACTTAATTAATTTATACTTTATCAATGTAAACAATATAAAATGTATTATTTCCTTGTGGGAAATTTGAACACGGGCTGTATCGCAGTTGTTTTTGTCAAGCATATGTGCAGCGTTCCTGTCTTTTTTGTTAATTTTAAATCGCTCGGAAGCCTTTTCTACACAACTCTGGTAAATGTCGTAAAACACTTAGCCACTAGTTTTTCTCAGAGCAAGGCGACATTTAAGCCTCTCTCTGCTTACAGACCGGAAGCGAGCTTTGTATAAAAACCACACACTACACTGCTTAAAATGGTGGAAATTGGGCCACACTTTCCCTGGTGCAACAATATAGGGGTGTCCGAGGAGATGGCACAATACGAGGGTGGTTCAGTTTCCTAGTTTACATTTAATGCACGTCAGTTTCTTGTTCGAAGTGTAGGTATCCGCTATAGATTAACAATGACAACCTTTGTGACAGCCCGGCTAGGAGGGCGAAGACTAGCTGGGAGACTGCATAAAGAATCCAGTTGGGACAGACAGTGATGGATAACCTTTGTGACAGCTCGGCTAGGAGGGCGAAGACTAGCTGGGAGACTGCATAAAGAATCCAGTTGGGACAGACAGTGATGGATAACCTTTGTGACAGCCCGGCTAGGAGGGCGAAGACTAGCTGGGAGACTGCATAAAGAATCCAGTTGGGACAGACAGTGATGGATAACCTTTGTGACAGCCCGGCTAGGAGGGCGAAGACTAGCTGGGAGACTGCATAAAGAATCCAGTTGGGACAGACAGTGACGGATAAGCAAAAATCACACACAAAACTATCTACGCAAACTCTTTTAACACTGTTTTAAAGAGAAGTTTCTCTGGACGGTCCAGAACAAACAATGGATGTGAGAACCCTATACCAAAGGGAATGATGTATCAAGGTTTTAGTGGAAATGTAAAAATATGCACAGAAGTATAAAATTGGGGTGTGTTAAAAAAAAGGTTCTACTGTAACACAAAGAGAATATAAATTACATACAAGTTCTTAAGTAAAAATTACAGTGTGTACTATAAGCACCAAACATATAAAGAAATAAGTAATGCAAATAAATATAATAAACACTGTCTATATGCACAGTTTGTCGCAGTGTGGCCTTGAAGTGTAAATATGAGAGTTCAAGGAAAATATGACGAAGGGAAAGAAATTGGTGGGTAGCGAAGGGGAAAAAGGGAGGGAAGGGGGAGTAATTTAAGAAATACTTTGTGGGCATGGCCCAAGAGAGCAGTTTGGTATGACACTTAAAATTATTCAAATGCCAGAAAACCTTGTTATTGCTACTCTTAGAATTTTTGGCGAAAAAGAGTTGCAGAAAGATGGTGACACTAATCAAAAGTTGTTCCAACTTTGCAACATTGTAATTTGTCAGTTGTTTGAGTAATGGAAATAAAGTACTACCATACACAATCAGTAAGATTTTGTGTACTTTTGTATAATACAGTGGATCTACACTGTTATAGGTAGGCGTTATAACGACCCTTTCACAATAACAATTACTTTTAAATGCAGTGTAGTTAACATGCAAGATTAATATGTGCTGAAACACATTCCAGAGTAAATAGTTTTCGTCCCCAAACACTACATGTAAACAGTAAGGTAAAAATAATGTCAACTCGTCTTAACATTTCCCTCTTCCCCTCATACACACGAAGGGAAGGGGCTAGGAAGGGTAGGGATAAGAATCCACTAGATCCCTTTCCCCCCTCCAATGAGAGACCACCTTCTCCTTCTGCCACAGTTGTCTTTGTCCTGTTTATAGGTGAAGATATATTCTGAAAACAAGGCAGGTGGAGGAAAGTATCAATCAATGGCCAGCTGGAAAATAGGGGCGGCAAACTAACGAAGAAGAGAGCTCAAGTGACAGGACGACATATTAAAGACTGCACAGGTAGCTAGAGATAAAATTATGCGTAGCAGCAGGTTCAATGTTCCGAATTGATATCGTACCTAATGTTTCTAATTATTTACAATTTTAAGAAGGCACTGCAGACAGGAGTGAAATCTGCATACTATACAGTATACAACAACATTGTGTGGTAGATTCCGTTATAGAGATAATTGGCCAAACCAGTACTTTATCTCACCATTGTGGCTGTTGCAGCATGGTTCCAGTGTATGTATTTTTGTTGAGTTTTTGGAACCTTTTAGTAGTATTATAATGTTTTCAGAATATTAAAAATACATATTTTAATGAGCAAAGTGGTTTAAAGAAATTTTTACGAATGAAAGAAACCACAGTGAGATTAAATTGTGTCCAACAAAAATTATTCATGCAAAAATAACAGGTTTATTTTTTCATAATAATTCTGCTATATCGAAAAATGGGAATTTGTTGGTAGGTGAAAAAAAAAAAGTATTTTAATGAAGTGATGGGTTGAACCCTACTTTTCTAAAATACCAATCAGGGGCGGCGATGATGCGGCTAGAGTGCATGGCTACCACCAAGACAAACCGTGTTTGAAGCCCGGCAGGGTTGCTCCCAGATTTTCGCACATCGGAATCGTGCCGGACGATGCTGCTAGTCAGTGGGTTTTCTTGTGGACATCCCATTTCCCCAGCAATAGCGCTGCTCCATACTCACCTCGTTTCACCATAATTGACTCTCAAGACCCCGACGTTAAGAGCTGCCGAAACTACTACAATCCACTAGAATCTGAATCCCTAAGAGTTCTTCAAATACTACTTTTGAATCCGAATCTTGATCTCAAGGAGTCCATTAAATAAAAAATTCACAAACAGGTGAAATATTTTTTTTGCAGTATTTACAAACTTTGATTTAAACAATTTTTCACAAAATGGATTTTATGAAGTCACTGTTGGAAACAATCAAAAAATTCCAAAATTTGAACACAAAATAGAATCTCAACATAAGAATTTACTATTAAGATAATTTAAAAACCAGTTTGCTATAAAATAAATATAAGAGTTGTAATGTTGTTGCCATTAGCTGGTATGCTACATTACGAGAAACTAAGCCTGTGGAGGGGTTGTCGTTCTGTCCCCTTCCCTTGCAGCGGCCACATTTGGCACAGTTGAAGCCACTCCTTTTGATGTGATTAATAATTAATATTTAATTTAAAAAGTGTGTGAATTTTTAGGCAGANTGCTACATTACGAGAAACTAAAATGTGGCCGCTGCAAGGGAAGGGGACAGAACGACAACCCCTCCACAGGCTGTCATCCAAGCACAGTTGAAGCCACTCCTTTTGATGTGATTAATAATTAATATTTAATTTAAAAAGTGTGTGAATTTTTAGGCAGAGGAGAATAAATAAGGTGATTAAGATTTGTTATTTATGATATTCAATGAATTATCATTTAAAGCTACATTCTCTTATTTTCCCAAACAATTTCACTTGCACTTTCCATAAGTTACGCAGTGCTCGGGCTTGGTGCTAACGTATTATCTTGCGAAAAATAAAAAGGGTGTCATACATGCTCTAACAGAATCTCAGTTTAATCAGAAGACACGTATCTATTGAAATATAATATTTCATACACAAAGCCTCTATTTCCCCACATGAAGCTACTGAAAATGGATTTCATGATCAGTAAAAAATTATGTGCCGCTCAATGTTGAAAAATTTTTGGTAACAAGAGTAGGTCAAGAATATGCTTTTGGGGTACCAATTTATTCTGAAGACATCTGCCCAACGAATTAAATTAATATTTCATTTGAGAATCATGTTGGTTTTATGCCAGAGATGATTGAACACAGAGATCACAAGAAAAATGCCCCATAAATGTGATTCTTGGAATTTATAGAAGTCAAAATTGGTTAGTACCAATTTTATGAGGGTAGTATTTATACTAAGTCATTCTCGGGAATTGGGGGTCTACCATCCTTACAAGAAGTGAAATACAACTACAAAAATGAAGTTAGTGTTCCAGGAAAGATGAAAAAATAAAAATATTGCTCCGCCCAGCAGGGAGGAGCCACCCCCGTCGAAGCTACCCGAAGCCCAAGGGCACCCGAGACGACCCCAGCTCAGGAGAATACATGTCCCTTCACCGCCCCAGAACGGCAGTTGGATTCCAGCGGCTCGCTCCACCACCTTGTGTGCCGGAGCCCTCTGCTCAGTCTACTCTCTTCTGCTCTCCTTACTAGAGACCAACAGTTGATCTACAGTTACAAACGCCAGACTTCTTCACAATGCGCTGCAGCCCCAGGAGAGTTGTCGTTCCCCCCTTTACACTTGACACTTGCCGTCCAACCCACACCCCATAACCCCCTCCCTTCAGGACACCGCCAGCTTCAGTTAGGGTTTAGTTGTTATCATGGCTACCTAATTCGTTGCTCTTGTGTTCTTCAAACTCACCCTTTAACAAAGCACTTCAAGCAGACAGGCCCCTTCACCTGTCTTTGCTTACCTTCCGAGAGATAAACAATGCCTTGGTTACAGTAGGAGAGTACGGGTCACCGTGTTTTATCATGAGAAGAATGAAACATGTATCCAGTTTAACCGCCGTCTACTTTCTCTTGTTTGAATTGTACTTAGTCATCACCTGTAAGCGTTACCCCACATCGGAGAAGCAGGGAACTGCGGAATTACGACTTGTTGCCAAACTTGGTGTCATTCGCCTGTCCCCTAAAAGTGACTCGACCTACGTCAGCAAAACACAACCCATTAGACGGCCATCCATACTGTGGACCCAGGGCACGTAAAGGTACCTGGTACAGCCATGACCACTAGCAAGACACACGATGAAGAGGCTAGATCCCCCTTGTCAGCTAACACACTCCAGCACACCGGACGGAGTGCCAGGTCTGGCACAAGGAAGGATCTACCCCTTCCGAAATACACTCCAGCTACGGAAATCGTTGCCTGCCACCCTGTTGCGAAAGTGAACCGTAGCACCTCATCCCTGGTAAATGCCGTTCACCCACAGGAGGGGTAGTAAGTGGAGCGAGATGACGGCAGCTACTAACCTAACTGGCAATCAAGCACTGCTTAAACAACCTGTCCCGGCCTTCAGCTACCAGTGAATGAGCTCACGCCGCCCGCCAACTGTTGACGCCTCACCTCACAGTTTCCACCAGTCACTTGTTTGGACCCCTGGTGAAACTCCCCGGAGCTGCATACCCGATCGTTGAGTTACTCTGCCTAGGCCTACCACTAGAACTAGGCGTCGAGCCAGTTGCCCAAGAAGAACCTGCATCTTCAAACAGCACCAATGGGCCAGAAGCCCGCCAGCCACAGCGGAGTACGCTTCTTCGTTGAGCCGTCCAGCAGATGCCGTCGCCACCAGCCAGTCGGGTCAGAAGACCCGATTCCGGAGATACACCGACGAGCACCCGCCACCCGGCAGTGGGAGGTAAGCCAGCAGCTCCGCCAACAACCCGCACTCGCAAGCCGATACTAGCGCAGCTAGACTTTTTACCAAGCCTATGGCCTACCAGCCCGACTTTATATACAGGCACCCTTAAGGCCAAGAGCCAGATTTTGCAGACACCGCCACAGTAAGGTCTGTAACCCCATACCTGTGCGACTGGTCTAGCACAAACTAAAAACAACTTCTATTGAGGCGCTGACGTGTTCTTGTCCCTAGACCGTCATGCATCAAAGAGATTATAAAATTTATTTCTTAATTTCCTGTACACTTCAAGCCTGTCGCGAATTACGCTGCGCTCGAGCTCGGTACTTATGCATTATTTGGCAACAATAGGTGTCGAATTCGACTTTCCAAGATATCAGTTTATTCAGAAGGCGTGTCTATTAATATTAATTAATATGAATAGCACAAGAAGCACTGAAAATTAATTTCACGCATGGTAATACAAGTTGCTTGGTAATCAAACAATTTTTGGCTCCAAGGGGAGGTCAAATTTATGCTTCTGAAGGAATCATTTTATTCAGAAGATGCTGCGTATTGAGTTACATTAATATTATATCTAAAATTCATGTTGATTTTACACTAGATACAATTATACACAACTTTATAGGAAAAACTATCTTTAAAAAAAAACAACATAGCAAAAAATTATTACTTGTTAAGATTTATTGGGCAACGAATAATATTGATGAAATATCTACGATTTTAGAGAAGGTAAGAAACGTGTAAGAACAGTAGCGTAATACTGTTGCATAGTCTGAAATTGTTAGAGGTCAGACTTGGTGAATCATTTGGCTGCTGTGTGGTGCGTTTTGACAGGATAGCTGTGAATCAGTATGAACTGAGACCATACAATAGTTATAATAACTGATTCTGGGCAGAGGGATACTTTCGGAGAACTATAATTTGTGAAAATAGGTTGGCTTACAATATGGTAAATATGGTAAACACATGTGTAACACTGTAAAAATAAACACCCACATCATACACAGAAAATTTTAGTCATCATTAATTCAGCAAAATTTTTTTTATGTGTTGGAAATTAAAACATAACGCACATCTGTAACAGCTCGTGCTTATAGCTACAACATTAAGAGTTATCTCATAGTTTCCTTTCATGAAATAACTTTGCACAAACAATCTTGTCAAGGTCAAGGTGAAAACCACATCCCGTCACACAAAACTGCCACAGCATGTCTTAAACCATTGAAACTTAAAATAATATCACAGCTACATACACATTATTGTAAAACTTCCCATTTCATACAAAGTTATAACAACTAAAGACTAATGTTAATGCAATTACCACTGCCATACTTTTGTCCACAAAATATGTATGTTACTGTATTTTTTATAACACATTATCATCACGCAATTTCCATTAGATCTGTGAGGAACAACACATTTAAGATATGTATGCAGTTTCGTCAGATGAATGCAATGTATTAGTTTTAGTTATACAGTAAACAAATTCACAATTATACATAATTATTTAAATATATAATATTAAATTATTTATGCACAATTGTTAAAAAAAATTCACGTAAACCAGTCCTCATGAAATGTGAAACTGGTTGCTTAACATCATTAATTATTACGGTAACCATCTACTAACAGGCCAGCTGTGAGAATTACACCAAAGTAATTAATGATCATACAAAAAAATATACAATTCTATATGCCTTCTCCAAGATGACAATAAAGAATTGCTGGCAAAAGAGAAATCTGCACATTATATAAATTTAGAATAAAAACAGCAGGTAAACAGCGTGTTTCAGAAACGCGTGCCGGCTCCAGGGCAGCCAACAGCGGAGACCAAACGTGGTGGCATCACGGGACAGGACAGTTGCCTCAGCTCGAGAGCTCCCCACTGGAGTACAAGGCGTGTCAGATGCTGCACTCCATGAGTTGCTAACTTCATGTCATAAAGCAAGGAGTTCTTCACCTTGTCTGCCTAGGGTGTTTTAATCCTACGACTCTTCGTGCATGCCAAGGTGATGACAGAAGTTATACCTGGAGGCTATGTGTCAGGTTGATGTGCAGACAGTTCTGTTATAAATGCCCTTGTCTGGAAGAGGATATGGCCTTGTTGGCCAGCAACATGCAATTGGAATACCATCCACCAATCAGCACCTGGTAACTTACTCGCCAGCTGGCCCGCCAAGCCAATAGGAAATTTTTCACGCAGCAGCCACTCGGACACAAGGCCCATTTTAGTTACTTGCACAATGAATCAGCAAATGGGCATGTCTACATCGAAAGAAGTGCAACACCATTTCACTTCTGTATACCGTACTCCCTATTCCGTGGTTCTGCAGACGGCCTATGACCTAGCCACCGGACATCAGTGATCTATGAACTACAGTTTGAGAACCACTGCAGTAACAGCGGCACAGCAGGTTGCTGGGTAATTAACACCACGACACTGTCAAAGAATTCAAGCAATATCAACTAGTGAGGTGCCCTACTAATAACTACATCTTTCCCAACATCATCTTCACTATGTTGATTGATAAAACAGGTTTCACAATTTGTCATTCATTATCAATCTCCTGGACCATAGTCTTGTGACAAATACCGTATTTACCTGCATATCTTAGGTCCTCATTCATCCTTTACATCCTGAATTTCCATACACGTCGGGAGTTTTAACATGCTGCGATAACATGGGGTGGTGAAAACTGTGTTCGTGTTTTTATTTTCTATTAAGTGCAAGCACCACTGCCAAACAGTCATTTGTAGGGACGACAAGGCGGATGGCACTTCACACCTGGAATTACTGTTTCTTTCTCCATCCTCTAGCTACGACAATCTTCCTGGCAACATTACTCTGGTCCCACACACACAGACAGAGAGAGAGAGAATGAATGAGAGGAAAAAAGAATGATATTTGAGGCGTGACGCTTTCTATCAATTATTTTTTCGACTTTGCATCATCATGTGTGCATCACGTACCCCTAGGGAGATGAAACCCGACTGGCCGCCTTCCAGGCCAGCGCCAACATAGTAAAAGGAAGTCACGTCGTGGCCCCTCGATGTTTGTAATCCTGCCGAGAAGCAGCAGCCGGCATGCAAGAGTTTGCCCCTAAACGAACGTGGATACCGCCTGCATAGCTGTCAAAACCACCCTGTTGCCACCATCCAGTGCTAGGACTCTTCTGCCAACCCCTCCTCCCTGAGGAGCCAACACTGCCGGTTGTTCACGTAGCTCGCCTTAGCATCAGTCGTGCTAAGGCTCTCTACTAACAACCACAGTCCTCCTGAGAACTCTCCCGAGAGCTTCCAGAGTTCTACCAGCACTTGCTACCACTGATGCCTTCTCTACCAGTGCAGTCGAAGAGATGTCGCTAACCCAGACACTTGCCGTCAAAGCTCACCACACCCGACGCGTACACCACACGGACCAGAACCTCTTCAGTGCCAACAGCCTCAAATAGAGTGTAGTTGTTTTCATTGTTACTTATTTGTTGCTCTCGCCTGCTCTTCAAGCCGACAGACCCCCTTCACCTGTCTTGCCCTAATACAAAGTCCTTTGAACACCTAGTGTGCGTAGAGGTAGGAGATAGTACGGGTTACTGTGTTCTATTCTCGTGATAGTAAAATACGTATTCCAGCCAACTTCTGTCTCCTTGCTCTAAAGTAAACTTGTATCCTCCACCCCAACCTGGTAAGCGTCACCCTAGATGAGAGCAGGGGACCGCGGATTAGCAACTGTTTTCCGACGTAGAGTAGGACTGCGAGCAGCTCCTAACCCGAACTGCACGTGTACATCACATGAACCACAAAGTCGACGGCAACCCTTACTGTGGACCAGGTACTTGCAGGTACCTGGTGCGCATGCATGGTAGAGAACTCCTAGAAAGACACACGACAAAGCATCTAGGCCAACCAAGTCGGCTAACCCACTCCCTTCAGAACGTATAAACTTGCCAGAGGGGGTGCCAGGCCAGACCCAGGAACTTCTGGCTCTCACTCTAGCTAGGGAATTGTTGACTGCCGCTCTCTACAGGATGAACCATAGTAATCTACTGCTCATGATGTTCGCCCACCGACGAGGAAGCAGGAGAAACGCAAGGAGGGCAACTGCTGTTCTAGCATCATGTCACCTCCTTAGTAATCAGGCCATACCAGCATTCAGATGCTTAACCCCCGGGAAAGAGCACCCCACAGAGACACCTAGTGGAACCTCACTTCACTACCCTCCCTGTCAACCTCTTTGGCCTCCCGATTAGGTTCCGAGAGCTGCTCACCCAGCGGCAGAGCTTCTACGCCATGGGATTACTCTCCTACTTGGAGTGGTACCGCTTGTCGAGCAGACCCTCGAGACATCACCAGTCATGACAACAGCACTGTCCAACCCCATTCCTGCCAGCCCGCAGACCCGACAACAGCCTGAGGACTTCAAGGACAGCCTTTCCAGCTGCCAGCTCCAACAGAAGCCATCGTTGGTGAGCCCACGCCGTCAACTGCCCCGGAGTGCCAACGCCAGTGGGAAGCCAGCCACCCCGCGAGCTTCTGACACCCAGAGGCATCACCGGCTCTGTTCAAGGGACCTGTGCGAGGCTGTCACCTATTAATACAGGTGCCTCCTCAGTAGAGTCCGCCCGGAACTATGCTCCTGACTGGCGCAGAACAAAAACCTACATGACGTGAGTCCTATTCCGTGGCCGTCATGCGAGACATTCATCCTCCTCCTCCATGACTCGCACAAACATGCACACACAGAGACAGAGAGTGAGAGAGAGTGAAAGAGAGAAAAATAGAGAGGAAAAAAGTTTAACTTTCAAGTTTTAGGAAAGACAGAAGGAAGAAGGGAATTGAAACTTAGTAGTGCACAGGGTGGAAGCCAGAGGGGATAAGGGGGATGACCATTAGGGCATGGCAACTGGCTGCCCTTATCTCATCCCCAAGAGACTAAAGGCTGAGGGGCAAGTAAGAGGGGTGAGATGGTGACCTAGTTCTTAGTTACCACTGTTTCTGTAGCTTTCTTGCTACCTCTTCCTGGTCCTGACATCAATGGTGTTTTTAATTTTATTACAAAATAAACATAATTCATTACAAAACAAACATGATTCACTTCTTTCAACTTAACACAGCTCACAAACCAAACACTTTTCTGCTGAAAATAGTTGCTTTTATGTAGTTATAAAGTGTAATCATTTCATACAAATACCTACAAGAATTGTTGCCCCACATATCTTACACATCCCATCTTTTGAACCCAAACAATGGTAATAAAAAGAGCAAAAGATATGCTGATAAAGTATTAACGCATGAAAACAGACAGAAGTATTTCTTAACAGTACAATGGTGGGAAGACATCACACTGCAACACCCTTCTTACTTGCAGGGAAGAAATAAACTGAGAAAGCACTAGGATGCAGAGAGGAAGGGACAAGATAACGTCCAGGCACCGCACATGCACATATTGAGGAATGGACTTAAACATTTCTTTACATGTAGAGACGGACGTTATTTCTTAAGTACGCCATGGCAACAGTATACTGAAGGTTACTAATAGAAACCTGAAACTCGTACTTCCAACATTACAAGTGCTCCTTTCTAATGAAAAAAATTTTTTTTTTTGTAAAAGAAAACACAGTTCATGCAAGACATAAGAATGCAATATTTGGTTGTATTTTCATAACACCACCAATGAAATTTCACTTTTTCTTCAGAGTAGCACCAATAGACATGGACTTGGCATTGAAGCAAAGATCGGTTTTACTGTCAAATCACTCTAACACAAACAAAATTCGTAGCAACGATCTTTATTTCCTTTTGTGTACTGAAGTTAACCAGGACTTTAACCAACTTATGAGAAATTATGTTTAGTGTTAAAGAAATGAACTAGCAACTGACTGGAATGAGGCTGAGTAACCACTTGAAAAATGCCATCCTCGCAACTGGCTGGGATCTGACCCATAACCTTCCAAGTGTGAGCCACGCTCACTACTGCATGCTGAAATATGCTCTGTAGTACTGGAACCTGACTGCAACTTTCAGGAGAGTAACATATGGAGACCAGATACTATGTTGCAAGACACGCAAGAATGCAATAAATCATGATTATTCAAAGTAATTAAAAAGTTCCATATGGTCACTAAAAACCCAAACATTAAAGAAGGAAATTAAATAATTGAGAATTGCGGACAACAGAATATCACTAAATTACCCAGAACATTAATAACAATATAATAAGCTTGTATTGCACTGGGTTTCATCACAGCAGGAATTTACTCTACCTGACACAGTGATGCTATCTAACTCGCAAACTAGCAACTGAACAGGAGGAGGTATAAAACAGTGAACCCCAAAGCACCAACCACAACATAAGCCACACGCTCTACAAGAAAACTATCTTCCCAAAAAATAAGAACACGTGTAGTCACACTCAAAACACCATTACTAAAAACATGCATTTCGTGCTTGGTAGATGTCTTGCCAGCACTAATGCTGCAAGTTTCAACTGCACGATGCTTACATCCTGATCAGAATCATAAGAATTAATTACCGTATACCTAGTTAACATAAACAACATCTTAAAGTAATTGTTGCCTTAGTAACCTAAAGGAGAAACGTCTCAGTTCTAACACAACACACTTCAGAACTGGACACTGGTGTTCCCCTGCAGATGTGCAACTGCCACAGTCTCCGAGTGTACAACACGAGGCAGTGGCGACACCACTCGGACCGTCGAGGAGCTCGCACGACTACAGCTTCGACACGGCTCCCTTCGGCCTGATGTTGATGAAGGGCTGCACCAGCGGAAACAAGGCCTGGCTACTCTTGAAGTCGGTGATGTTCTCGATCCTCGTTGCCTGAATTAACAAACTTTTCACTCTCCGCAAACACAATGACTATCACCTAGCATGTAACACTAGCAAGGCTACTTTGTCTTGAAAGAAATTAACAAAACCTTTTAACAGGTGTGAAAAAGCTGCTAGACTACAAATGAAAAATGAAATTGGTGCAGAAATACAAAACTGGTACACACTAACAATTAAATTGGTGCAGAAACACAAAACTGGTACACAATAAAAATGAAATATTCCCAATTCATTTAAGTTCTCCATGAAGGAGGGAAACACTTTTCTCAAAAAAAATTTCCTTAACAAAATTAGATTAAAATTAATGTCATAAAATTAAATTTTTTACGATATTCTACAATACGAGCAATACATTCTTTAGCCAAGAGGCTATTTCTCTCATAAGAGACATTATTTTGCAGCACTACAAATAATTAAAAGATACTGGCGAGGGCACTAATGAGAAGCTTGTTGAGGTATTACACATTATTAAATTTCCAGCAGCAATTACAATTTTTCACAGTTTTTAAAAGTTTTTTAAAACAAATTAGAAATTTTCATATTTTCTTTTTAGTTTTCCAGACCTTCGGCAGCCTTGAAACACTAACAGTCAGGACCTTATATATATGCAGAGACATTTTTACACACACATGTGCTAACGTGAACCTCGGTTAAACATACTTCTGATTGTTTAGAAATTATACCAGAAGAAGGAAGACACAAGGAAAAAAACTGAACACAGCCACATAGTTAATGAACACAGATAAAGGCTGTTCATGGTAAAGTAAGCATTTCTGAAATCACCCTTCGAACAAATTCACTACCCATAACTATATATACGCTACAGTTGACACTCACATACAGGCCCTCAGTTTACAGTGAAATAACGAAAATACTTGTAAAGCCCATCACACTGTCATATTTTCCCGTCAAACTGCATCCAATAAGAGTGCTCAAATTAAGATGGACAGTTGTGACATCACCAAAATGTCATAAACGCCATCGTATTTGTCTGAAAAAGTTGGATGGTTTCAGTTTTTATTAAACATTTGGAGATTGGACGGGCTCTAAAATTTCTTTAATGTTTGACGGGTTCAGCCAATAGAACCATGCACAATATAAAAATGGCAGTTTTTGACATCACGAAACCTTAAAATAAGGAACAACTGCTGGAAACGAAATAGGTTAGGAAGATAGTCAATTTATATAGAAGCTGTCTGAGCATGAATGGAATCTTAAGAGAATAGTGCACAGAATATTAAGAGCACAGAGGCATTAAATTTCATTGTGCAGGAAATATATCTGAAAAATAATATCTGAATTTAGTAAATACGTGAAAATAAATCACAACATTCGTTACATTTCTTCCTGTAATGAACTGCAAGGAAACACAACAGCAGCATCTCTCTTTGAAAATAATTTTTAAATAGATTAGATTGTTTTAGTAAACAAATTTCACAGTACGACACATTTTCAAACACATTCAAGATTATTTGATAAAATTTGTTGGCCGTATTTGGTCTATAAATTTTATTGTCAAATATATTTGAAGGCAGAAATATGACAGTGTGACATGGCCTTTAGACTTGATGTCGTATTACCAGTGTAATGTTTAAATTTATGGCTACTCAAGTCAGAGTTTCCTGTTTTATGCACATACGAGCATGGATTTTCATATTATTAACACATTAACTTTCCTAAAGATTCCTCAGTTTTACTTTGCTGACAAATGAGTAAAGTAAGAAGGTCCATGGTAATGTTATGATGGACTGCACTAGATACTTGAAAAGTGGCTTCGTCTGAAACATTACTTTATAAGAAAGTTGTGGTCTCTATCCATCTGGTACAGCGTCATTTGCATGATTTGTCCTCTGGTTTCAGCTCCTGCAAAGCTGCAACCACTGAAGGAGCACCTTACGAAAAGTCACTCGTAGCATTTGCAGTTCCCAAGAAGCCCAGCAAATTGACTTCCTTGGATTTATGACGAATGCTTGGCAAACATTCTCTAGCTGCTTGTCTAGCTATTTCCGGCCTCTGCCGTACCTTTGCAAGACACTACCCATGCCTAAAAACTTGCTGTGACATTATTTTATCCTTTTTATGCCAGGTGCTGTTTTTATAAACACATTTAAACTCCTTTTGCACTCTCGCAATAAGGGCGGGAGTAACTATGGCTCCTAACACATGTTCTGAACGCTGGAAGCCAGTGGATCGGTCAGGGAGACCCTCTTTAAGAAGGGGGGTCAGGGTGCAAGGTGCAGGCCTTTGCAAGGGCGAGTAACCGGTGGGGTCTTCTGATGCCCTTGAGGGTACAGGATGCCACTCTCTGGCTGAAGGTACTGGAAGGGTATGGAGGCTGTGGCTGCAGTCTTCTAGGCCCCGAAAGTTCAAGCTCAGGGGTTGAGGAACCAGCCTGTAATGGACATAAGGATGCAGCCCACGAAGCTAGGTAAATACCCAGTAGGGATGGTCGTGACCTGAAATTGGTATGATTCTCCTCCCTCGACAGGCGTTGATCTGGGAAGCACCTTGGAACCCAACCTGTGGTGAGTGTAAGGTGTGCGTACTATGGCAAACCTGGTGGGAGTGTCCGAGACTGCGTGACAGTGCCTCCTCCTTGGGGTATGAACCAGTGATACACCTTGCATAAAGATACTTCAGCTGAGTGATAATTGCACTTGGGTATTGCCATTCCTAGTATCATCGGTCAGCTGAAAACATAGCTACAGGAAGGACTAGTTATACACAAGCAAATAGCCTCTGCTAGCTCAAAGAAATCCACACCGACTTGTGGTACTGCTGGAAGGCCTCGGCCTACAAACGTGAGAAACTCCCGGGTGTTCCTTATGCCTATTTTACCAAAAGGGATATCTGCCTCCCAGACTGAATCATGGGTAATCATGATGGTTTGGTCTGGTGGCGGGCTGGTAGACTCCTTAACAGTCAAACCATTGAGGCCAAACATGAATTTCTATAAGAAGAAAATTGTAGGGTAATGGACAAGAGTTGCATATGTCTGCACCGCTTGAGGTTGGCTTTTGTCGGGACTTGATACAAATCGACTCAGGAACCCCACAAGTGTCACGGAAAGAAAGGAGCAGCATAGCCTTGACCTGGAAAGGGCCAGTTAGAGGTTCTCTCTGACACCAGGTCAACTTGGGTATAGATTCGCGCTGGCAGTGTGTCAAATATCACACCCAGATTACTTGCCACAATCACCACAAGGTGGGTATGGTAGGAAGTGCTGGAAGACGGTACATGGGATCCATTTATGCAATGCTCCAAACACCATTATCACCCAGACTATTTATAGTCCAGATAGCAATTGTAATGAGTATAATATAATTATGAAGAGTTAAATAAAGGTCAATGAGACGACCTAAGAACTATAGATCTGATATGATACACACAATCACAAATCTCATGATGGCTAACGCTGGGGTCGAGGTTCATACAATATGATATATTGTGTTATATTATAAAAAGTGGACAGAATGCACAAGTACTCAAAGGACGATACTTGTAGATAGATAAATACAAACAAAAGTAGGACTAACACATTTTTCACAGTGAATGTGTGGTCACACAACGTTTCGCTGGCTAGACCAGCTTCATCAGACGGTGAGTGGTGGCACACTGCAGTCTGGTGAGCCGTGGTTGGCATACAGTGAACCTAGTGGCCAGGAGGCGAACTAGGGTGAGGCAGGAAATTTGAAATGTGGTGGAGAGGTTAACTTATGTTTAACCCAAGTGTCTGTCTGGATTTGGTGATCTATTGGTGGGCGAGTTCCTAGCGTTACAGTTCTGCACTATTATTAGAAAGATGTAGAACCCTCACCACTCTGGTTGTGTGACAGGAGTCAAAGTTCTGGTTGTGAGGTGCTCCATGTGCTGCAACTGGCATCTCCTGCAAATTTACATTTTCCCCAGCTATGGCTTGTGTGGTGTACGCTCTATGGCCATTCATTCTCTGTCTGAGTGTGTTGGTGGTGAGGCCAATGTACTCTGGATTACAGTGAATGCACTGCAGCTGGCAGAGAAGATTTTCTGTTGCACAGTTGTAGCTGCCCTGGATAAGATAAGTTCTCCTAATAACAGTGCAGAACTGTAACACTAGGAACTTGCCCACCAATACATCACCAAATCCAGACAGACACCTGACCTGGCTTAAATATAAGATAACCCCTCTGCCACATTTTAAAACTCCCACCTCACCCTAGTTCTAGTTCACCCCCCCCCCCC
>NQII01006341.1:28204-58504 GCA_002778355.1 Clitarchus hookeri
CCCCCCCCCCCGCCGACTGCTAGGTTCACTGTTTGCCAGCCACTGCTCACCAGACTGTAGTATGCCACTGCTCGCCGCCTGATGAAACTGGTCTAGCCAGCGGAATGTTGCGCAACCTCGCATCCGCATGGAAGATGTGTTCGTCCGACTTTTGTTTCTGTGTGTCTATCAGTACCAACCTGTGAGTACTTATGCATTCTGTCTACTTTTTATAATGTAATCAGTAGCCTGGCTGCCTATTCCCACCATATCTTAATACATGTTTCATTTAAAACACTTTATGTGGATACAAAACGGTCAAAGGTGGAGTAAAGTGTAACTTTCATACACAGCACACTAATGACCCACCTGAGAGCTGGAAGTGTAGGGAAGCACACCGTCAACCTCTCCCAATCCATCCAAGGTCTGCACGGTGCCCGCTCCTCCCTCTGCCATTGACAGCACGTGGATCGCTATCTTGTGGCGGCGTGGAGCTCCACGCGCTATGAGATCCTGTACACACATATATTCCCAAATTTGTACGAGAAGCTACAACCAGCAACAGTACATGGCTTCTGACAATTAAACATTTGCATACACAATCTTTTTTTTCTTGCATCAGTGTCTGATCAACTGTTCACTCCAATTGTATACATTGCACTAAATTGCCACAGGATAGGGGCAAATATCCCACGACACAGGTGCAGTAACATGCTCGCAAGAACAGACTGTTCAGCCATGAATTTCTCTCTCTTGTCCACTAAATAGTTTAAGGTAGGTGTACAAAATTCAGATTACTAGGAGAAATGGATTAGCGTAGGTAATTTTAAGTGGGCTCCCATGTAAGACAGTAAAATTTGGACATAAATTTTAATTATTCCCAAGTTCCATGTCGAGACAGTTCCCAAAGGATAGGGTAGGGAACGAGGTTCCGGCTCGAGACTATCTCTGCAAGAGTGTTACTAGGATTGGTGAAGAAACAGAGGAAGCAAGGTGAAGTGCTGGGAGTGACAACGCATCCAAGTTGATTTATGGCTGTTTATTGATTGCTCATTAAACACATACAAATCAGCCTGAACCCTGACTAGGGACTGAAGGGCCAATCCTAGGTTGCCAACCTTTAAGTGACCTAGTCTCGGAAGACATGGCAGCACGGGAGGTGAGGGCGACCCCAAGTCAGCAGTACTCAAACTTGAGTCAACTGCGGGTGAGCTACGAGGTATCTGGAAGCGCGGCAAGCTTCGCCGTGCTGGCGGGCAGCGGGACGGTGTCGTGCAGAGTTAAGACTCTTGACAATGCTGCAAATGGCAGCGACGACTTGAAGTTGGTTGACTCTCGGGCAGAGTGACGTTCTGCAAAGTGTGGGTGTCCGTAGGCGCTCGGGCAGCGTGACGTTCTGCGAATGACCGAGGTAAGACAGCCTTGAACTGAGGAATGCAAGCTCTATGTGTAACCAGTTCACAGGGCCAGCGCGGGGGTAGTGGGATTTGACAAGAGAGAAAACGCAGCGAGAAGAGACGTAGAGAGAACGGAGGGGGTTTGCCGGTGGAGATGGCCGAAGACGGTGAGTAATCTTTTCGCAGCTGAAGGCTGGAGGGGTAGAGAGCGGTGATGTGACGCCAAGCGGATTGCGGCGCAGCAGGTGGCAACAGCTGGGCAAGCCAACCCTGGGCTTCAAGGCCTGCTGTGGCATGTGCGGCGTAACGGCTCTTCATAGGAGAGGGCCGCGGCTGTGGCGAGGCTAGATGAGAGAATGATGTTGCTCGTGGCGAGGCTAGATGAGAGAATGATGTTGCTCGTGGCGCATCAACATAAGTTTCAAAATTTAATATTTTGAATTGCGCAGCATGAATATAANCAACATAAGTTTCAAAATTTAATATTTTGAATTGCGCAGCATGAATATAAATGGCGGACTACCAAATTTCTAAAATCTACCTACCTGATGCTGTCTGATCTACACATACTAGTACACACAAAAACATACCAAGACAAACATTATGAAACAATCAACGCAATTTTTACTCACCACTATATTAATTTGCTGAGAAAGTACTGCTTATAGTTTCACTAATTTTATAATAAACACATACATACACTTTGTAATGACGCAATATACTTAAATTTTCGGGACTTGGGTGTAGAATTCTTTCGTATGTATGAAGCTCGGGAAAGTTTCAGTATATTTTTATCGGGTTTTCAGTTTAAAGCCGTGCTGGCTCGTTTCCCGTGTTTGCTGTTAACGTTTATCAGGAGTCCGGTAGTGTTTCGTTTCAAACTTTGGTTTTTTGGGAAGCGTCATCATTAATTAGATTAGTTCCTTCGGTGCCGTTTTGTTATACGAGAAGTTTATTATCCGGAGGTGAGTGCGTCAACAAGTTTTTGTGGACCGCGAAGTTCGTTCTTGTTGACAGCACAGTTTTAGTTTCCTGCGACGCAGTATCGGTAACGGGCACAGCAGTATCGATGTCAGGCGGAGCGTGGGACAGCGCAGTTCTCACGCTGCTGCGAGATGATAGGCGCTTATCGCAGGAGAAGGGGGGCGATAGGCCAATATATACTGGTGGTGCCTATCGCCTGGGCAACAAAGTAATCAACTGCTGAAGAGGACGCGTAGGGCGTGTGACGACGCATGAGGCGTGAATAATTTAACCCACACCGGCAAGCACCCGCGACCGTTAATTCTTTTCAAATCATTTCTTTTCAACTTAAACTAAATTCTATCTACTTATTTCCGCCGGTGTGGGGGGTCGTTAGGGTGCCAGGAGGGAACGAGCATCCCTCCTGCCTTCTTAAATTAGTCTTGCGATGCAAGCTTTGAGACATTAACATAAACGGTAAACCACTGTGACGCTGTTCTGTACTTGGATATTTATCTGAACGGTTCGTACTCTGCATACTGGACATTCGTATGTGAACTGTGTCATTCAAAGGATAAATAAAGTATATAACAAACTAACTTCGAACTTGAACTTTCTTTCATAATCAACGAACATCCAATGGTACTGAGTCTCGTGTTTCTACCCCGAGCAAGCCGAGGCAAGTAAACAGTCTGTAGTGTACGCAGCGGAACGTTACAAGATGGCGCCCGCCTAACCTTGTGCGGCTTTAATATAATAAATATGCCTTAACAATCAAAGACGTTTCTTTACAACTTTTTGAAGATGCACTATCATTCAGTAGGCTGTACAAAACAGTTATAACAATTTTGAGTATGCTATTTTCTTTTCATCGTTTCAGATATTTCCTGAATCTTCCTTTCAAGCTTCTGAAGTTCAACTAATTTTTCTTTTGCCATATTCCTAAAATTGCTTGACTGGATTATCAGATTTATATTTCCTGTTTATTTTCTGTTCGTTCAGCCGGTTCATCAGCAGTTTTCTGAAGGTTGTCTATTGATTATTGAAGTTGAAGCTTTTTGTTTGACTTAGCTTCCAACTCTTCAGTTAACTGAAGACTTTGTTTCTCTTCTTCATCAATTTTCTTGTTATGTTCTTCTTCTAAGTATGACATATACTTTTGTTGATCTCTTGAAACAGATGCCAGCAATTCTTTGCTCAGAGATAAGTTTTCGATACCATCACAATTTCTGACCCCTTCAATCATCAACCTGTTTGCTACATATGACTCTTTTTTGATATTTTCAACTCCCTGATGGCGATTAACAGCTGCTTGGCCACGAGAGAATATTAACATCATTTTTACAACTGACCACAGATGTTCACACTTTTTTACACCACTAAGGTGAGTGTACAAAAAAAAACATAAATTTGACAAACACAAGGGTTAAAATCACAGAATGCTGTTTTATTTTCCTGGAAAACTATTTTGATACTCCAATAAAATTTCACCGCAAAACTTTTCCTGGCCATTTTTGGCATTTACAAGAATAGATAAAATTTGTTTAATTTTCTTGTAGAAGCTGTAGGTACTGGTTGACACGAATCGTGGATCACGACATGAAAGACTTAGCTCTGAAGTATGGTGCGAGTCCGAAACAAACAAAATAAGCACATTTTGTAGCAATACATGAACTGCAAAAGTTACTGACTTACGAACAAGGAAATAGTTAATTAACAGTTAAGCACAAAGTAAACATATTTTTGTACAGTTACAGAAATATGTATACGTTACTGACTATTATAAAATTATAAATAACTATTATGCAGCACTAATACTGCGTACAAAAGTAGGCCTAATTAGTTTACATATTATGAAGCATAAAAAGTTGCACATGTCCTTATGACCCAAAATCATAATTATGGTAGTTATAAATAATTGTTTAATTGGAAATATTAATTTATATGTATGCAAAGCCTACTGAAGATTAAACAAATATAGTAAATTTGTTACTACGCACTATCAGTTACGATAATAAATCCAATGCAAAAGTAAATAAGGTATACAAAATAACAAGCCTAATCTCTATCTTCCTTGCTTTGCGATTCCACATTTCTGGTCCATCAACCTCGAGACCTACCATATTAATTTGCATACGGTCTACATTTATTTGACCAGATTGTTGCCAAAAAAAAGGGAGTGCATACTTTATAAAATTAAGTCAGGATTTTTTTTTTTAATTTAACATGTTTTGCACGGAATGAAAGGTAAATAATGTGTTTCTTTTGGTTTTCACTTGGTATGATAATGCACTGAACAAGCCAAAAAAATTGGTACACGCAGAAGTGCCGCAAGACAACATGGCATGGACTCGACTAATGTCTGACGGTATGCAGGAGGCAATTCACACCATGAATCCTGCAGGGCAGTCCACAAATCCATAGGAGTGCGAGGCGGTGGAGATCTCTTCTGAACAGCACGTTGCAAGGCATCCCAGAAATGCTCAATAATGTTCATGTCTGGTGATTTAGGTGGCCAATGGAAGTGTCTAAAGTCAGAAGAGTGTTCCTGGAGCCACTCGGTAGCAACTCTCGACGTGTGGGGTGTCGCATTGTCCTGCTGGAATTGTCCACGTCCGTCAGAATGCACAATGGACATGAATGGGTGCAGGTGATCGGACAGGATGCTTACGTATCTGTCACCTGTCAGAGTCGTATCTAGACGTATCAGGGGTCCCATTTCACGCCAACTGCACACGCTCCATACCACGACAGAGCCTCCACCAGCATGAACAGTCCCCTGTTGACATGTAGGATTCCTGGATTCATGAGGATGTCTCCGTACCCGTACGCGTCCATCCACCCCATACAATTGGAAACGAGACTCGTCAGACCAGGCAACGTGTTCCCAGTCATCAACAGTCCAATCACGTTGTTGGCGGGCCCAGGGGAGGCGTAACGTTTTGTGTCATGTAATCAACAACGGTACACGAGTGGGCCTTCGGCTCCGAAAGCCCATATCAATAATGGTCCGTTGAATAGTTCGCATGCTGGCACTTGTTGATGCACCAACATTGAAATTGGCGCCAATTTGAGAAAGGGTTGCACGTCTGTCACATTTAATGATTCTCGTCAGTAGTCGTTTGTCCCGTTTGTTCACAATATTTTTCCGGCCGCAGCGATGTCGAAGATTTGGTGTTTTACCGGATTCCCGATATTCACAGTACACTTGTGAAATGGTCATATGCGAAAATCCAAATTTTATCGCTACCTCGGAGATGCTATGTCCCATCTCTCGTGCGCCGACTATAACACCACGTTCAAACTCACTTAAATCTTGATAACCTGCCATTGTAGCAGCAGTAACCAATCTAGCAACTTTGCCAGGCGCTTGTTGTCTTATATAGGCGCTACTGACCGCATCGCGTTACTCTGTTTCCATACCTCTGTTATTTGCATACGCACGCCTATACTAGTTGTTTTGGCTATCCAGTGTATAATATTGTGTAAAACTGTTAATAAAATTGCTGCGCCTCGCTCGTGAACACAGCTTGTGTGCGGCGGCCATGCCACCCCTGCTGCCATTGTCTCTCTCCTACCCCCACCACTCGGCAGCGGCAGTCAGAGCTAGCTGGCCGGTCGGCACAAAGAACTGGCATCCATGAGCTGGCCACTAGTTGGTAACGGCGCAGTAAGTCACCAGATCTGCTGCACATACACTAACACCTCTACCCCCTTCCTCCTTTCACAATCCCTCCGCCAGATGTTTACAGGTAGTGCGTGGTAGAGAGGCGTGAAGGGAGATACCTTGCCTGTGGCTGAGAGATAAAACTCTGGCCACCACTGTTGATATGTGGAGGGAGATAAAGGGGAGGGGCAGAAATGTTGTGGCCCATTGGGAGTTTAACGAAAACAGAGCAAGGTCCTGACGTGAAGACAGGCGGCTTGCACTAGTTTCAGCTGAGATGCAGTGCGTCCTATCACCATAGAAAAAAACAATGAAGCCCTTCAGCAAATGTGATGTTATTAAATGTGTTCAAAAATTTACATAACAAACAAATGATAAATATTAAAAATTACGAACTCACTGAATACAAAACTGGGCAGTATGTAGTAGCACTCAAAAAAGTTGTTCTAGTCAGCATCACAGCAAAATTTGGAATAAAAAGGTCACAAAAACAAGTAACATTTTTTACTATAATTTAAATGACTGTCTTAAAATCAAAATCAGAGCAGTAGCACTTAACATAACTGTTTTATTCTACATCAGACTTAGCAGTGTCTTCCCAAATTGCATCGTCCTCAGTCACGCCCAGAGCAATGGCGATGCCAGTTTTCTTAAAGCTTTGAACTACCATAGCTTTAGTGATCAGTGCCCAGCTTTGTTTGACCCAGTCACAAATCTGAGTTAGTGATGATCTTTTTAGTCTGCCACCTGGTGTGAGTTCATGACTGTCATCTACCATCCATGCTGAGTACAGTAGGCGTAGATGCCACTAAAAAGGTTTGTTAATGGACACGTCCAGCGGCTGCAAGACAGATGTTAGGCCTGCTGGAATGACGGCTAAGTCAGTCTTAGTTTCGCACAGGTCATGTTTCACATCTTCCACAAGATGCGCCCGGAAACTATCCCAGACGAGTAGAGCTCGTTTCTTGAGGAACGCACCAGGTTGGCGATCCCACACTGTTTTCAGCCAGTTTTTTACCAGCACAGCATCCATCCAGTCTTTCTCATGGACACGTATATGTACACCAGACATAAAACTAATGCCTTTAGGCATTGTCTTTCCCTTGAAAAATATATACGGCGGCAGTTTCCACCTGTCAGTTGTCACCAAAAGCATTACCATACAGCGCAACTTCTCATTTCCGGTTGTACGGATGGTGACACTCGATGCTCCCTTCGGACTTATTGCAGTACTTTGCCGCATGTCAAAAAATACTAGGCTTTGGTCCACATTACCAATTTGAGAAAGAAGGTAATCATCAATTTTTCTTTGCCTAATAACAAAACATTGAAACTGCAGCAACTTTTCACTGTAGTCTTTCGGCAACTTCTGGCTCAGGGTTGATCTGCGTCACAGAGAAAGGTTTTCCTGCCTCATGAACCATGCAACCCATCAACAACTAGCCTTAAAATTGCATACGTGGAATGTTCATGGAACGAGCAATTTCCCGCACCTTTACCCATTGTTTCTGAACTCGCGGATGAAATTTGAAACTTGTTCATCAAGCTCCGGGAACTTCCCAGCCTTAGGACCATGGAATACACGCCTCGTTGCATTAGTTGTTCGCAACTGTTCCTTCATCTTTTACCACCCAGCAGTCCTGTTTCCCTCTTCTTCAGCAAAGCGTATGACTCGCGACTTGAACTGTGCAGTGTAGGACTTATACTTCCCCATTCCTTACGCTAAACTTACTACTTTGTCACACAGCTGAAGTGACTCCTCTCAAACTGCATGATCGCTGGTCTGCTGCATTTACCGTTACTTCGTTTCATTCAGCAACCTTTCACTTCCCCTTCAACCCCCAAGCGACCGGAGAGAATATACAGCTCAAGGTCAAAGCCTTGTTGACAGCGACAGCAACTTTCCACCCCCGTTATCTCTTCCACGGGTGGCCAAGATTGCGTCGCTTGCTGTAAAAGAATAGTGCGGACTTTATGTGGTTTTTTTAGAAATAAGGGTGAGGACCTTATGCGATGGCGGACCCAATGCGAATAAATACGGTAAATTGATCTGAATTCTGTTTACATGAGCATATTGAGTACAGTAAGCAAATGAAAACTGATTTGAATACACATGGACTCACTAATGATTAAAATGAATATAATATCTTGTGTAAAAGGAATGAGCTTACAACCTCAAACTTACAATGCCCTAGAAAAATTCAGGCACTGCAAACAAAATTCACAAAATACAAAATTTTAAAACACATTACATATAACTTACCTTTCATGTGAGATTTCAAAGCAGCTTCTACCATGCTACCTACGTCAAATTTTCACAGCAGATTGAACATCTTGGTTTCCATTTGTCCAGCACTTTCATTAACCACGATGAACACTAGTCATATGAGAGCCACAAATCACTAAAAACACACTCCCCTCCTGGCATTTTTAATGAGAAATGGGAGCCCATGGAATATATTCAGCACACAACATTCAATTCCAACATGGCTGCAACTCAAAAACAATATTGATGCCAGACGTACGCTACCACGGAAAGGTCATAGCCAATAACTGAAAGTATATACATAGTCTTTTGTCAGAACAAGATGGGTATGGCACCACAACTGCAGACAATAATCTTACCGTGGAACAAACTATTATTGTGCGCTCTCACAAAATAAGGCAATGAGCCTCATAAAACTAATTGCATGTACCATATATTTGAACGTCTGCCATCTTATAAAAATTAGTTTTAAGCATTCGAAAATTTTTCAAGCACTTTTAAGGGCATTGATTTCTTTAATAAACTTGAAGCACTTTTCAAGAAGTTTAAAGGAGCATGGGAACCCTGTAAGAGACTTTCCTCTCACATCATGACAATACACTTACTGGTATACATGCCTAGCCTAAGATATCATCTTTGTCTCGTGACCCTATGGTGCCTCGACCTTAGTAGCAAACAACAAATATACTCATGCAAACCAAACACACTCACATTATAGAAGCTCAAGATGTCTTGCTTGGTGAGGGTTCGAAGATGGGCCACCTCGACGTTGGCTCGGTCAAAGTTGTACTGCTGGGAAGTGATCTCTGACCAGAACCTTGCAGACAGAATGGAGAGCTTCTTGGGCTTTTCCAGCCGCTGGGCTGCCAGCGCCTCAAGGTTTCTCTCAAATTCCTCGTCACTCATCTTGCCGATGTATTCCTGTTTCCAAATAGGCACATCCCTTAAATATACTCATTCACAACCAAAGAAATATAAACAGCAATGAAATAAATTAACCAACATTACTGTCTGCAAAACTGAATTAAGAAGGTGTCATAACTTAAGATCAACAAATTCTGCATTACATTGTATCTCTACATGACAAACACAGTAGTTGGTGAATATATACTGTTTAAATAACATATCTAGTATGATAACTTTTACATGAACTGTCCAAGCCTAGTAACAGAAAGAAAGTGATAATACAAGCAAAGTGATAAGGTCAGGGAGCAAGAGCACAAGGGCAGATCGCATACTGATGGTAGTCGCATTGTGCGTGGAACCATTCTGCTGGCTGAGGGGTGAAGCGTAAGTGGAGTCAATAGGTGCCAATACCTATTGACTTCACTTACCCTCTGGGTGGTGGAGGCCTAGGGGGTGGTATTTATTCTTAAATACGAGCTGGGGAGCCACATACAGTGTTCACCAAGAGAAGGATAATGTATAACTATAAAAAAAAAAGTGCAAGGAATTTATATTTCAGCAGATTTACCTCAAATTTCCTCAAAAATGTGTTGTAATAGAAGGCTGGTTGCAGCCAACAAGAACACATATAAGAGTACATTAACCTTGCATTTAATAAGAAACAAATAGTGCATTGAAAAATTGTTACAGCATAACGTGCTACATATGTCTTTATCCCGCTCTAAACTGACTACAGGCGTGGCCCCCCCTAGAAGAGCGCTAGGACATACAGGTGACCCTTGTGCTGTGATACCCAGGGATTGCTCGTGAGCCAGCTGCTGCAGCAGCAGCTGCCTGTTGACAAGACACATCGGCCATCTCTGTTGCCGTCTCTCACGTCTCTGCACTGGCCCTGTATTTCGGGAGTAAATAAGGCCTGCGGTCCTTGGTTCAGGACTGACTCGCGCAGTTCCTTTTCCAGGATGCCACGCCCTAAAGCCATCTACATCACTTGGCTACACGTCTCTTCAGCTTTTGACTATTTCTAACACTCAAGTTCAAGTGTCACCAGTCTGGGGTTACCCTTGCCCCATGTGCCACCGCGTGTTCCGAGACTGTCAAACCACCTCTGTTGGCACCTTAAGATCGGCCCTTCAGGCTCTAATCAGGGTACAGGCTACACATGTGTGTTTTATTGTTTCTGCAATAAACAGACATATTCCGAATTAGCTACATTTGTCACTCCCAATCTGCTTTCTTCGCATCCTGTATCCTGTTGCCTCCCACTTCGACCTAGGACTCCACTAACACTCTCCCAGGAGTAGGCACATGCTGCCCTCCCCTTCTCTCTTTCTCGCCCTTCAGGCGCGTTACTTGCATCTATTGACGATGTCCCCCTTTGCTGAGTAACATGGGAACGGCACTCCACCCTGCTGTTGCCCCTTTCTGTGGAATGTTTAGGTCTGCCGGCGACATCCCACCTCCTCAACGTACTCCCAGGAAGCCAACAGTGGGCATTCGCTAGGGACGAGGAATGTGAACCTTCCAAGGGAACTCTGAGCAGCTGGATACGTCTTGCCCTCATCAATAACTGAAGAACGGGGACACGTCCCACAAGGGCATTGCACCATGAGGGAAGTCCCCGCCCTCCGGGAGGCTGCCCAGGGTCTTCCTCCAGCCATAGAAGTCAACCCCTTTTTTTAAATCCAATATACCAGGTCATGCCCACTACTGCAAAATACCCNCCCAGCTACATGCCTCGGCATCAGGCTGGATATGATAAAGCAGCTAAACAAGTGTTAGCTCTAGCTGGAAGACTGCACAGCACCAGTAATTTACACCTGGTAAAGGGAAGATGCAGCATGCCAGAGGGGAACTAACATCAACTCTTTCTTCCCCCTCCTCTGGCACATCCCATATGCGTTCTCATCACTACCCCACTACCCCCTACCCCCCTCAAGAAGCCAGCTGCCAGTGAACAGTTCCTGGCTGTGGGGAAGAGGTGGTGAAGCGTCTGGAGTCCCAATTGCAGAAGACCTCAGATCACAGCTACGCACCCGCCAGGGTACCTATGCGACCCATAGCAATGCTCCCCGGGGCCCAGCGGGCTGTTATCGAGTTGCCCAGAGCTTGGGCTCCTGCTCTTCCTAAAGACCCCGTCAAGACGACGACACCCGCTTCCCAGCCGTCAGGAGGGGAAGGCTTAGACACCAACGACATCACTGAACAAACACCACCTGCTAGGCATCAAGCAAATGTGTAATTACAGTCCATTTTAATGGGCAGTTTCACTCTACATTCTAGATACACGATGAAAGAAATAAGTGTGCATAACTCACACAGTGACTAAATTTAAAATCTCTCATTTTTGTGTCATAATTATTATGTATTAGAAACCATATGCAAATTGTGATTGTGAATTCATCTATTAGCAAGATGTAATGTTACCAAAATTAACTGATATGCAATTGAAAAGTGTACATCAAAATTGAATTTGCAAGCCTTGAAAGTGAAAACTAATGTTTTTCTGTGGCCCTGGCATCTGGATCTTCAATTATCATATGATTATTTAATGGCATACTGTATTCACTTTTTATTGTGCCTTCAAATTTGAGGATCAATTTTTTTTATTCCTCATAATACAGAAGAGCCCTCATTTTGTGATGGTCCACTGTTCCCAAGAATATTGTCGCAAAATTGCTACTATATTATATTAAAAACAGTAACCTAAATTTTTTTTAACTTATGTTTTAAGTGCGATTTTTGCATGAAGTTCATGTTTAATCATTTCTGGCATAAAACTAGCATGTGTTTAATGAGAAATATTGATTTTAATTAATAGAGAGATGTCTTCCGAATAAAACTATTACCAGAGAAGTGTATATTTAACCACCCCTTGTCAACAAAAATATTAAAAACATCAAGCATCACAAAGTTTTACTGAGTCCGTGTTTCTATCATCTGTGGCGTAAAATCAAGTGAAAACAAGACACAATTATTAGAAATATTAATTTAATTCAATATGCAGACGTCTTTACACAAAAATGATGCCCCGTAACCTTGCTCTGACACAAATGACAGTTTCTAACTCAGTACATCAAAATTCAAAACAATTACATTTTCTCTGTAAAATGGCTATCACCATTACTGATATCCAGAACTAGTAAACATTTATCTTCCTCGCCCCATTTCGTTTTGTTTCACTTCCAAAATATGTTATTTTTCATAGAGAATATTTTGTAAACAACTCCATGCACGATGCATTTTATACAAAATGGCTGACCATATGGTATCCATGAGACTAGCACTTGCAGTGAATGGTTTATGTAAATTTTTAATGTTAATTTTTTTTCCTCACCCATGAAACTGCCTGCACTGGTGTGTTTATATTACAGCTGTATGCATGCAAGAATTATTTACATTTTGAGTGATGTGAAAAGCATGTTCTACAGCCAATAACAAAGTTATTCATCTTTATATATTGAGTTTTATTTTCTTTGTGACATGAAATAAAAGTGTTTATGCTAAAATCATGAGACAAGTCAGCAAATGCAATAATAAACAATGTCATGAGTTGCGCACATGGACTAACTTGGCAGGCAATGGGCGCAGATCAGTCAGTCAGAGTTTGTAAGGAATTGTCACTAATTTTTTTTATTATTTTATCTATTGCGGCTTACTACAGTCGACTCCCAATGTACCATTTTTCAGGGGAATACCAAAAAATTTCCATACATGCGGGATTTCAGTAGATGAGGGTTCTGACATGTAAATTAACAAAATACAACTTCTGACCTTATTAGACTTCATTTTGAGTACAATGAGAGCTGTACATTATCTGTAAATAAAGTTTAGGTAATAAACACACTAAAAATGGGATAAAAAAAAAAGTATTACTGTAATAACACCAAAAAACATTTCACCTCATCCCCTTTAAAATAAAGAACATAACATCTCAAAATAACCTATATATGTAATTGATTGTAATCCGGCACCAAATACAAGCCAACCTAAAACTTTCAAATACTCTGAAAATGAAAATAATATGAGACAGAATGCAACCCAAATTTTGAATGTCCCACGTGCAAACGATCAGCTGAGAGAGCGCAAGATTATTGATAGGGCCATTGGGTTCACGGCGGCAGGCGGAGAAGGGGAGGCAGCGAGAGGAGTAAAACCATACCCTCTCCACACCGCTACACAGTGGTGTTAGACGTACCAATTTCTTGGTACACATACCAGTTTTCAGGGTGCCGTACCATGAATACCAAGATTTCAGCATTTGCGACCACTTGTAACAGAAAGCACCACTTAAGTATTTTGAGTCCAGTACCTTACTTTGCAGAAAAGTTTCTTGGGGCAAAGCAAANCGCAAAAAAAGTTTCTTGGGACAAAGCACAACTGATCTGAATTTCCGAACATGAATCTGCACATCCAGAATTCCATTTTGTCTCATGCGGGTTGTTCCGTATTGTGTCATCAAGCAATGCTGCAGACGCGGACTGTTGAGTAGCTTAAAGAGTAGCTCAAAACTATTTTCATTTTATTTTTATCTGTCACCATTTTGAATAGAGGCTTGTTTTTCTTCCCAACTGCAGGCTGAAACTGGGCTCTGAAGAGGTTTTCATTTGATAAAAGAGCATTGTTGNTGTTTTATTTATCGCATGTAAAATATTCTCTATTTTTTAATGTACAGCAGCAAGTTTACACATTACAAAAAAAAACACACGTACCTTAATATTAACACTCAACTTCACAAGACCATTGTAAGGTGAACTCTAGAGTAAACACACCATAGAAGTGACCTCTAGAGTCAAGCTGGATCTCAGCAATGCATTAGTAACTGTAAGTGTTGCCAACAGTCGAGGCCCGCAGCGATGCTTGATGACACAATACGGAACAACCCGCATGAGACAAAATGGAATTCTGGATGTGCAGATTCATATTCAGAAATTCAGATCAGTTGTGCTTTGTCCCAAGAAACTTTTTTTGCGAAGTAAGGTACTGGACTGAAAATACTTAAGTGGTGCTTTCTGTTACAAGTGGTCGCAAATGCTGAAATCTTGGTATTCATGGTACGGCTCCCTGAAAACTGGTATGTGTACCAAGAAACTGGTACGTCTGGCCTTCCAGGAACACTAACATTCTTGGAACCCCATCTGTATTCTACATTCGTTGATTTTCGAAAAACTAGTTCTCCTTGTTTCCTAGCCTTGGNACATTCTTGGAACCCCATCTGTATTCTACATTCGTTGATTTTCGAAAAACTAGTTCTCCTTGTTTCCTAGCCTTGGTAGGCATGTAAGACATTCACTCACTGCCTGAACGGCGGATTAACTGGTCAATGCCCCTCTTTGGCGATCACTACTCCAGGGAGTATGCGATCCCATTCTGTGAAATGCATTCCCCGTTTGTAGTCTGTGTCAGTCGTCTCCAACCTTGAAGTGCTCAGCATACTGGGATGCAAACTGTCAAAAATGGTTTTTAATTTCTTGCCCATCAACAGTTCAGCTGGGGATTTCTAAGTTGTAGTTGTTGGTGTGGTACGTAGCGCTAAGAGTATTCTCTGCAGTCTTGTGCACCAGTCGCCAGCTTGCAGTTATTTTAGCTTGTCCTTTACAATCTGCACTTGTCCATTGCTGGAAGGATGGTATGGAGGTGAATTTCTGCAGGCAATTCCATTCTGGTCCAAATATCTTTTCACCTCAAAGTGCTGAACCATCTTCTCAACGACATCACTGAGTTTTGGCCCCGTATGGAATTTATAGCAAATGCTTTTGAATATACCATGCCATCATGCGAGGCATGAATCAATATCTCATTCAGCATTACCTCTGAAATAACAACTCTAATGCTCCAGAGAAGACAATCCCGGTAGATAGACAATGCAAAACGTCTGTTCCAATAGCCTCGGACCTCTTCATTAGGCAGTTTTTCTGGCCACCCATGCAGTACAAAATACTTCACTTGACTCAGTACGTTATACTTCTCTGTCAACTTTGCCACCATATATGCATTTAGGGGCGCTTTTGGCCTCTAGCATCAGCACTTCTGTTGAGGTGGGCACCTCCGTGGTGGGCACTGGTACTCGCAGTTTGCTTAGAGTATCCGAACGTCCTATTTTGTTGCCAGGCTTGTAGATCAGTTGAAAATGACACATGTACAATTGCAAACGCCAATGGAGCATCTTGAGGGAAAGAATATCAGGAGTGGGTCCAACAACTGCAACAAGGGCTTATGATCGGTGATCACAGTAAACTGTCAACCGACCAAGTACTCACGAAATTTGGTGATCCCGAACATTATTGCTGAGGTCCTCCTTGTCTATTTGGGCATAGTTACGCTCAGTCTTTGCAGCGTCTGTGAAGCAAAAGCTACAGGCCTTTCTTCCCCATTATCACCATTACGTGAACTAAGACAGCTCNTCTTTGCAGCGTCTGTGAAGCAAAAGCTACAGGCCTTTCTTCCCCATTATCACCATTACGTGAACTAAGACAGCTAGACTCCAAACTCCGAAGCATCACAGGTCATCACCACGACTCTTTTGGGATCATAGTGGACCCGCACCATACATGCCNGACTCCAAACTCCGAAGCATCACAGGTCATCACCACGACTCTTTTGGGATCATAGTGGACCCGCACCATACATGCCTGCAGGAGTTATTTTCCTTACTGAAATGCTACTTCATGTTGGTCCCATGTCCATAAGGCCTTGTCACCCAACAACCAATGTAGAGGTTCCAGTACTGTTGCAAATCAAGTTTGTTTTGTGGCCTTGGTGCTTTGTGTATTGCCTCGACCTTCTCCTGTGTTGGATGGATGCCTCCTGCATCAATCAGGTATCCTAAATATTTCACTTTTGTGGCTGTAAAAAGCCATTTGGTATTCTAAGTCCAGCTCTGTCTATTTGGACAATGACCTCCAACGTATCGTTGGATTCCCCTTTAAATTCTCTACAATATGAGGTTCGAACAGATCCAATTTAGTGACGTCATCTAACAATACAACAACCCTTGGTAAACCCCTGGTAATGTTGCCATCAGCCATTGGAAAATTGCTGGACCCCACTTACTCCAAACTGGAGACAAACTCTAAAAAGCCCTTTTGTAGTGTTTACTGTTAATAACTCTGAAGTGGACTAATCCACAGCCACTTGCAGGTAAGCATCTTCCAGATCCAACTTTGTGAAATATTTCCCTCCTGTTAAATGAGCAAATCCTTCATTAATTGTTGGAAGTGGTAACATTCAACTTGGCTAATGTTGTTCAGAGTACCTTTATAGTCCCCTCAGATTCTAATTGAGCCATTCCCTTTCATAACCGACACAATTGGTGTTGCCCGAACTGAATATGCTACAGGTTCGTAGACACCTCGTTCGACAAGCTTGTCAATAACTGCCTCGACCTTCTCTTGAAGTGCAAATGGTACTACTCTGTTCTTCCTGAAAACTGGTTTTTCTCCTTCCTTTAAATTAACAGTTACCTGGGGTCCTTTATACTGGCGTAGGACCCTGTTATCAAACACCTGTGGATACATAGTGGATAGCTCAGTGACCGTGGTATGTGTTTCAGTATCTAGAAAATTATTCCCATTCATCTTCATCTAGGCTTGTACCATGAAAATTCCATCCACCGAGATCCTGAGGGGTTCAAACCAGTTCCTTCCCAGCAGGCTGGGCCCCTGTCCACTAGCCATCATTAAAGGCAGGGATGCAACCAAGCCATTTTTTGATCGAACTTCCACCACTTTCTAAGCTCTAACTTTCAATCCTGCCTGTGACCATGTGTACAGAACAATGTTGCACTCTTCTAATGGTGGCAGTTCCAGCCACAAAGTATTATAAATACCCCAGCTGTGTAACTGGCCCCTGTGTCAATCTCTAACCGGTGCAGGTTATTGTCTAACCACAGGTCAATCACATATGACTCATTGCTGCCTCCCCCTTGCAGACTATTCAGCCCATATATTCACCCCGCCTCATCCTCATATTTGGATTCAGGCTCTCTTAAAAGGTGAGTCCTACCTTGGCGTGCCTGGGCGGGTTCCTGTCGCTTCCCTGTAGAACCAGCGCTCCCCTGCTTCTTCTTGGTGATGCACGCCCTCTCTAGGTGGCCTCTCTTGTTGCAGTAGCGACAAGTGGTGGACACGTCTACATGTCGCCGGTGGGTGAACCCCGTTGCATCGCCAGCATGCGCGTCTTGCCGGTTCCTCTTGACATCCCGTCAGGGGGTCTGGCCATTTTCTCCACCCATAGGCCTGTAGGTTATGTAGCTCATCCTTGTGTTCCACAACTGCGGCTCACCGTAAATCCAGCAGGTGTCTTCTTGTTGCTTCTGATGCCATTGCGGTGTAAGACTGCTACCTTGTAGGTTTATTTGTCTTTTGTAAGTAGCAAATGTTGAACAGTTTTGTCACGTACCCCGCATACTAACCTATCACGCAACATTCGTTCTAGGTTAGGAAAATTACAGTGAGTCGATAGTCGATGCAGTTCTGCCACATAGACCGCAATTGTTTCGCCTTCCTGTTGATATTTCTCAAGAACTTGTAAGTCTCCACTATTTCACTTAAAATGTTTTGTAAGCTTTGTTAGCCCTTTGCTTAACTGTACTGCATTTGTTTGGCGCGGTGACAGTAACGATATAATAATACTGTACAACTCTGCTTCGCACAGAGTTAAAAAGCAGCCTGTTTTGCTACATAGTCCTCTGCGATAAAATAGAACTGTAAACATTAGCGGTGAGACCGCCATGTATCTCGGCCCGGTACAAATTCGTCGATCGTACCCATAGAGGCCACGACTGTTCAGCGATGACTGGACAATTTATGTATTTTATTCAACCCAGCACATATCCCATCCTTGTCGCCACTTTTATGTACCGTCCATCGGCACTACAATTTACCGATCCACACCATTGACCTGGATCTCTGTCCCCCCCAATCAAATCATGTTTATGACACGCACCATGACACTGACTCACTGGTGCCAACCATGTCGACCTAAATATACTTCCTGGTATATACACAATGTCAGTACACAACACAAATACAGACCAACAACATGGAAACACATTACTATGGAAAGACAACTATAGAACTTAAAATTCAATAAATTACTCAACACATACTAACTCAACAGTATTCAAATGAACACCAAACTTTGTACTGTTTACGTAAGTGGTGGTTCAAAAGATGAACTGTTATTTACACTTAGATGGCAGCATACCTCCATGTGATCAAGGAAAGCCTCAACGCGCTGGTCTACGTAGTTTGGGTGCCGGTCCGACTGCACAATGACCCGCAGACCCTGCACGCCATTAGAACGCCGCATGCCGCAGAACACAATGTAACCCAGCTGCTCCTGTTGCAAACAAAACACTGTAAACACGAGCCCTCAACCTCAACACTGCTGCATCTATCCTCACCTACATTTATATGACCATTGCTATTAAAAAATGATTTTCTGCAAGAAATACAAAAATCCTGTGTTCTCAAGGAAACTGACAAGTGTACAGATACAAACAAGACAGCAAAATTATAACTGTGAAGGTATTACATTTATTTAATATATTTAGCATATCTAGATACAAAAACAAGGGAAAAAAATATCCTTTTGAATTTTTTTTACTGCATTCCACACAGATTTAATGATGCAGAGTTAAGTGGAGTATTTTGAAGATACATTTAGATATGCTATATTACACAGGTGTGCATAGGTACATTAGAATAATCCTCAATCTAAAAAATGGTTGAGTGGGTTTTCCTGTTCGAATATCTTTGAATAGTTTCAAGTCTGTTTTGAAATGCACATATTTAACAGATATTTCACAGCTAGTTAACACATTACAGTTTACCATCCCTGGAGCCAAACATTTTGACTAGTAACATTCTAAAACATAATAATAAATGTATAGTTTCGTGAAATGCAATCTTTTTTTAACAGCTGTCTTTTGTGAGCAGATTTCGTTGAAATGAGATATGTTAAATATTCTGACAAACAAATTCTATTGCAAAATTTTTTGCAGGGAAGTCTAGATTTATCTTATTTATCACATTACCCAATTGACAAAGAAAATACTAGAACAATGAAATTCTTATCATTAAAATTGAAAATGTTACAGAGGAGAACTCTCCAAAATACCCTTCCCCTTACCCCACAAGCACACATGGGCTCCCTCTTTCTCACTTTGCTTGGCCAAGCCATATTCAGTCTTAAATACACCAAAAACCAACCCATTATGATTTTCTCCAATACATTTGTTTAAAAGCAGTGTTTAATAACATACATTCAATGCAATGCAGAGTATATTGGCGTCATCACCAACCCCCTTAGAAAGCGAATGAATGGCCATAGAGTAGACACCAAACTAGAGCTGGGGCAAACGTAAATTTACAGGAGAAGCCAATTACAGCACATTCAGGATCCCACAACCAGAACGGCAAGGCACAAAGTCCGCTGTCGGCTAAACTGTCCTTCGTACTATGGGCTTGCACACAGCCACTGGTTTACCTGTATTAAGTGTGGCCCGGGGTAGCTCCCGAATCAGCCACTGTTGCTGCTGGAGCCGGCCGAAACTCATGACCAGTCCTTGGGCGCAGGTGGTGCTGCAGCTGGCGGTGCTGATGGTAGCCCGTGGAGAGCTGCTGGTCCTGCGGTGCTGGAACCACCGGTTCGCTACACCCAGTGGGATGTGGAGACCCTGACGGAAGTCGATGACGACTTGGATCGGCTTGCCGACGGTCTTGTAGGGTGGCTGAAATAGGGAGTGTGGGGGGACTGGGAGGTGAGGTCTTGCCAGTTGTTGGACGGCTTGAACTTGTTCCCGGGGGGTTATGCTGCAGTGGGCAGTTGGGGCTGGGTTACAGCTCACATTGGATTCAGAGGCAGTAACTGCCTTCCTAGCTTGCCATTTCGCACCTCTTCTATGGGTGTATGGCATAGAGGTAGGAAGTAAAGTCTGCCACGCTAAGAAAGAGCAGGCGACGAGCCACCCAGAGACATACCTGATTACTCCAACCGGCGATAGTTCAGCGCGGTGGTTAGAGCGGTGGGTTAACCCTGGATGTCCGATAGTGACGTGGGTGTGGTCCAATGGTAGGCAGAACTCCAGAACCAGTCTATCACTCCTTCTGGCGACAGTTCAGCGCGGTGGATGGAGTGAATTGGCTGGGCTGATTCACTAGCCACCTTGTGGATTGAGTTCCTAGTGGTTGGGGCTTTACCGTACTGTACACCAGGTGCACAGTATGTGTANGCGCGGTGGATGGAGTGAATTGGCTGGGCTGATTCACTAGCCACCTTGTGGATTGAGTTCCTAGTGGTTGGGGCTTTACCGTACTGTACACCAGGTGCACAGTATGTGTAGCCGTCTAATGGGTGTGTTCGCGACGTACGTGTGCCTGGTTACGGGAGCCCGCAGTCCTACTCTAGGTTCAGCATTTGGGTTGTAATTACGTGGTCTCCTGCTTTTCCCTGGTAGGCAGATGTCTACTGGGGATAAAAGTCACAGTCACTTTAGAATCAGTAATCTGAGGTTCAATAGAAAAAGTGTTTATTCCCGTGAGGAANAGCCGTCTAATGGGTGTGTTCGCGACGTACGTGTGCCTGGTTACGGGAGCCCGCAGTCCTACTCTAGGTTCAGCAATTGGGTTGTAATTACGTGGTCTCCTGCTTTTCCCTGGTAGGCAGATGTCTATTGGGGATAAAAGTCACAGTCACTTTAGAATCAGTAATCTGAGGTTCAATAGAAAAAGTGTTTATTCCCGTGAGGAANTGGGGATAAAAGTCACAGTCACTTTAGAATCAGTAATCTGAGGTTCAATAGAAAAAGTGTTTATTCCCGTGAGGAAATAGACCCGCACGGTGGCCCGTACTAACTTCTAACTAACAAGGACTGTAATGGAAATTGACTACTATAAACCAGGTGAAGGGTACCTGGGTCTAAACTAGACAAGAGCAGCTACGGCTAGGTAGCTATGATACTAACTCTCTAACTCCCTAACTAACTCGATGCTGTTGTCTAGAAGGGACTCGGGTAGCACTACCATAAGGGTAGAGGGGTGCTCAAGGGGTGAAGACTTCGGGGGTTGCTGGTGAAGGTCTTGAAGATGTCTGGTAGGTAACGATGGTCTTACTGGAGGACGTCAGTGTCTGCAGAGAGCTCCAAGCATGCGAGGTGCTGGAGCAAGCTGTGGAGAATGAACTGCAGTTCTGCGGCTATGCACGGACATATATTTCACCTGCCTGCGGGCTCTCTGTGGTGCGGGATTAGCAGGGCTGAGCTTCCCCCACGTGCGGAGCTGTGCTCTCTGGTGCCATCTCGTGGTCCGTGGCGAAAGCAGGAGTCTCTGTCATGCGGGGTTGCATCGGCGGCTGGGGGTTGGCATGAGAAACAAACTTGGCTGACGTGTCCGTGATTGCCCACGCGCGTCTAGGGGGTGTGCTGGTAGGCTCTGGTAGCAAGTCGTTCAGGGTTCCAACCCCACCTGGGGTGACGTGATAACACGTGAAGATGAGGCAAAGTCATGTTTAAATAAATGTCAGTATGCGTCAAGTGCCAGTAGAAGTCTTTCAGTTCATTACTCATACNTGAGGCAAAGTCATGTTTAAATAAATGTCAGTATGCGTCAAGTGCCAGTAGAAGTCTTTCAGTTCATTACTCATATGTCCAATGTATCGCTATCGGATATTGGCTGCATCAGCAAGGAAGTATCGGTTCGTACCTGTATCGGCTCAGCACTAATATGAACCATAATCCACTATTAGCACATCCCTACAGGCAAGTATTGTTTTCAAAAGCATTCAACNGCTCAGCACTAATATGAACCATAATCCACTATTAGCACATCCCTACAGGCAAGTATTGTTTTCAAAAGCATTCAACTAGTAGCAATATGGTAGAGGGACAGTAGGGGGCCAGGCACTGTACCTTGGTGCGCAGGATGTTGAAGCAGGGCTCCTTAATGAGTTGCACGAGAAGTTCCAGCAGCATGTTGGCGTGTGTTGCCTGCAGGCTGCACTGGTGGTAGATTTCTGTGCAGGAGCTACGGTGCAGTTGGTTCACCACCTCTATCACGTAGTTTGAGCCTGCAGCAACAACATACAGCAATAATACACTTCCCTCCTAGCATCCACACGTGTGCGCACACACACAGGTATACACATGTGCATTCATGCAAACACATGCACAAATGCACACACATGCATGTGCGATACACAAACCTACATCTGCCTCCCTCTCTCAAAGATGCATCCTAATTATTATGGTGTGACTATCACCAACCTCTTAACATTACACAGTACATAAAAAAAGGAGGGGTGGGGGTGGTTAGATTTTAATTATAAACATGATTTAAAGTGACTTTCAGTGCTAGAACAACCAACAGCATATGTACATTAAAACCACAATGTGGAGCCACTTGCCGTAACTGTCAGCTTCATGTGTTGTAAGGAAGACTAGTACCTAAATACACTAGTTTAGACATACAAGCAAAACGTATCATCATTGAAAATGTTATGAAATTGGCATGTTTTATAAAATATTAACTGTAAGCAGGGGTTGATTTTAAGGAATTTTAGTGCCTGTCTGACGGACAGGTTCTCATTTCTTCAAGCCTGTCCATAACACTTTCAACTTGCCGAGCTATCTAAAATACAATAACGATGAAAAAAAATAATTATTATAGCTCTGTTTTTGTATATTGTTGAAGCATAAAAATCAATACACAAAAAATTGACACTGCAAACTAAGTAGAATAAATTCAAAACCAAAACTTACTGAACACTGTGATTTCAGTTTTCATTACTCTCTTCAGTCTTCATCGCTATCACTTTCATTGGTGCAAGCACCAGTTGCCTCTCTTGCTTTTGCATATGGTGCTTGAAACAAATGGTGTTTCCTTTGACTGCTGTGCAACCAGAGGTCGATAGCTTCATCTGGGTCATAGTCGCAGGCACTTGGTGACTTCATTTGAATCCGCATCAGTGATGACAGAACATTGTCCCCTAGCCGATTTCGCCCGTCAGANAGTGCCTGTCTGACGGACAGGTTCTCATTTCTTCAAGCCTGTCCATAACACTTTCAACTTGCCGAGCTATCTAAAATACAATAACGATGAAAAAAAATAATTATTATAGCTCTGTTTTTGTATATTGTTGAAGCATAAAAATCAATACACAAAAAATTGACACTGCAAACTAAGTAGAATAAATTCAAAACCAAAACTTACTGAACACTGTGATTTCAGTTTTCATTACTCTCTTCAGTCTTCATCGCTATCACTTTCATTGGTGNTTACTGAACACTGTGATTTCAGTTTTCATTACTCTCTTCAGTCTTCATCGCTATCACTTTCATTGGTGCAAGCACTAGTTCCCTCTCTTGCTTTTGCATATGGTGCTTGAAACAAATGGTGTTTCCTTTGACTGCTGTGCAACCAGAGGTCGNCCTCTCTTGCTTTTGCATATGGTGCTTGAAACAAATGGTGTTTCCTTTGACTGCTGTGCAACCAGAGGTCGATAGCTTCATCTGGGTCATAGTCGCTCCGTGAACCACTGAAGTAAACTTAGGCGTAGTCTGATGACAGAACATTGTCCCCTAGCCGATTTCGCCCGTCAGATTTTGTTAATTTCATTAGTGAGAAACCACATTCACAGCCTGCCGCGGGAGCTGGCAGAGACGGCTGGAGATCTTGTTCCTGCTCTTATAAATTCATAAGTCGAAACACAAAAAGTAAGTGAGCACTCCAACTTACTTTTGTGACACTGCATATTTCTTTATAGATATTTATTTTACGGCATGACCATTCTGTGTCTCTAATTTCAAGTTTGAAGCCATTTCTTGAAAGAATAAGTGAAAAAATACTTATTAACAAAATTACATTAGTGTCTCCAAATGNTCAAGTTTGAAGCCATTTCTTGAAAGAATAAGTGAAAAAATACTTATTAACAAAATTACATTAGTGTCTCCAAATATAGCATCTGCATTCAAAGTCTCCTTGTGGTGATTGTAGTTGTCCGNTTAGTGTCTCCAAATGTAGCATCTGCATTCAAAGTCTCCTTGTGGTGATTGTAGTTGTCTGCTAGTCCACGCTCCATGCAGTTTACGAGTACACATGCCACATGTTTCTTATTGTCAGCACTCAAACCATTACTGGTTTTTATAAAGCTGGCATTTTCCTTGTCCTCAGTTGAAAACCATGTACACGTAATGCTGCTATGGTGTCTTTCCTTGAATTCTACACCTCGTCCATTGTCAACGTTTCCTTCTGGAAAAAAAGTAAGGACAGAGTGGATAACACTGCCAGAAAGTCACAAAAAAAGTGCAAAACTGAACGTGTTCCAGGTAACTGGGGAATAATTTGATTCCTCTCCAACTTTCATTTTCAGCTTCAAATGCAAATTTTTCTAGAAACAGAGACAACGATAGCACCTGTTACAGCTCATTTAGTGAGGGAAAACCAGCAAGTGCCTCCAACTCGTGTAGGAACACAGAAGTCAACATCTTAATTTTCACAAGCTGTTTTCAAAATAGTTCTGTAAACTGGACTGTGGTTAAAAAATGAGTAAAGTAACTTCAAGAAGCATGCTCTGTACACAATGGTATATATTTTTCCCAACTGCAGCCTTCACTGCAAGTGCACGACGGCGTGCTCAGCAACGCACATCAATCATACAGGATTCAGTTGTTTGAATTATGTCTGCTCTCCACTGTGCTACCACGCATCACTTGCAAACCCACTACAGTGATACTTAATTTCTGCAACCACAGTATGTATTCTTCTAATACATTTACAACGCACTCATAATTCTGGGAAGCATTTGGTCTTTCAACATGTTTAGCGGCAAAGAAATCATTGCGTATGTTACCTTCAACCCAGTAACGTACATACACAATAACTTCTTCAAGAACAGCTCTGTCTGTCGTATCATCTCTGATTATAGACAAAAATTGAGCAGTCTTAAGTTTTTCTTTGAGTTTATTTTGCTCAACATTGTCAATGAAGCTAATAAATTCAGCACATGTTTTGTCAGTAATATAGGTTTTACCTATATCTAAACCCTTCTTCTTGGCCAGCTCACACTGACACTTAAAACTTGTAAATGTTCTTCCATGTTCTGCAATTGCATAGCTATTTCGAACAAGATTCTTCATTTTTTCAAGTGCTTCTTTGTTTAGTGACTGAAGTGCTTTTTCTGCTACTGATTTTCCTGGTTCTGCATTTCTTGAATTTATTATCTCTGCACACAGTTTATGGCAGCACTGACTAACATTGCGTGAAGATAAATTTTCTTTCCTGAAACTTCTGCAGCCAGTGATGAAAGAAGAGACTGAAGCCTTTTCCTGGAATTGCCCACAAGTCTTGCAAAACATTACATTTTTATCAGAGCCATAACAAACACAAGGGAATGTGACTGACCAAATTTATTGGTAATTTCTACGTCCGTGTCATTTTGTCATATTTCTTATCATAACGTTGTTTATCAGCATCGGTTTGTTTCTTTTTCTCGGGAGGTTTCGACACATTTGGCAGATATTTACATATACAGTAGAGCACCCCTCAACTGGAATCGTCGAGGAAAGGGGTATTCCGGTTGTGGGAAAATTGCGGTTATGGGAAATGACAGTGGGATGGTGTGAAAAATAACACATTTTTAGTCTGAACTTGTGTTTTTATATATATATATATATATGTGGCACAATTTCAACTTCAAGAAATCAACGAGTGTAAATTATTAGTTTTATCCTTAAAGTTACAAAAGCATTAAAAAAAACACTACGTACTGTTCATGAAATGTGAGTCATAAAACTCCAGGTGCTGCGTTAATGACCTTCATTCACAACCTGCTAATGGGTTCTTATCTCTTTGAGTGCATGCACGTCTGAGTGAGTAAGCGAGTTCTGGAGATAATCTAGGGCTGCAGCGGTGACATCATGTTACCGTTTGTGTTGACGTNGTGAGTAAGCGAGTTCTGGAGATAATCTAGGGCTGCAGCGGTGACATCATGTTACCGTTTGTGTTGACGTGCAACTGTATAACTTCCCGAAGTATAGTCAATTCCGTGAACAGTCTTTCCGTTAATGCATGGCTCGTCGGCACAATATACGTTTACAAGAGCGGGGCTGCCATATTATAGATAAGTATTTCGGAGTTTTTATAGGCTGTACATTTTTACAAAAATATTGACAAAAAGTGGGGTGCGGCTTATTTACGAGATGTTGGCAAAAGAAAATTCTTCCCCCTAAACCATGTTCAGAAATGTGTCAACAAACAGTACCATCTAATGTTTTAACTTAGTTTCTAAGGAAGTCAAAAAAATAACAACAATTGAATAGCTCATCACTCGTGTTTAAAAGTGTATGGGTCGCACCATACTTTAGCCTACCTGTCCTCAACAGTTCTGCTTTGTATCACCTCCAGCCACCTTCCAGCTTGCTCGCTTCCTTCCTCTTTTTTTTTCTCCCTCTCGCTTGGCGTCCTTCCTTTCCACCTCCACCCCCTCCCCGTAAATACCTCAGCTGCCCAGCACCAGGCAAGCTTGCTCGCTTAATTTCTTCTCTTTCACCCTCCTCCACACTCTATTTTGTCTCTCTCTGGTCGAATGAGAGTGCCAGCAGTAGCTGTGTATGTGTGATGCTGCACCAACACATGCACCATACCATTGCCTGCCTGGCGACAGCCGGCCGAGCTGGCAGGCTATGCATGGCGCACATGGTTTNCAACACATGCACCATACCATTGCCTGCCTGGCGACAGCCGGCCGAGCTGGCAGGCTATGCATGGCGCACATGGTTTGCAATTCAAAGGCAGTGTTAAGGCATTTTGAGATAAATACAAAAGTTTTATTTACGTGGAATACTGCGCTGTTGCCACTTTTCAGAAAGCGAAGGCCAGGCGGCGCAGCAACAATAACACTCAACAGCAAATTAATTAGTTTGATGTTGTCATAGCTTGCTGTTGCCGCACTAGCATGATGAGGCCCGGCAATATTTGCGAGAATACAAAAATTCAGTGCGGCCTATACTTGAAATATTAATTATCCTTAATTTTTAATCAAAAACTTCTTGTGCGGTCTATACACGTCAAAATACGGTACATTTACACTAACACGTTAGAATACTAAATTATGAAAGTCACACAACTAAAACCAATGGCATGTGTCGCACATTGCCATTAGTCAATGTCACTTGTGTCATTATGCAGTGTAGCTGTAGCTGTGCCACTTGGGCCGGCTATCTCTTCATCATGCAGCTAGTTTACCAGCTAGCGGGCACGTACAGTCTGGTGTGAGTAACAAAAAAATCTCTCACGAGCGCGGGAAAGTTATGGCACGACTCTGCGACGTTTGAANCAACACATGCACCATACCATTGCCTGCCTGGCGACAGCCGGCCGAGCTGGCAGGCTATGCATGGCGCACATGGTTCGCAATTCAAAGGCAGTGTTAAGGCATTTTGAGATAAATACAAAAGTTTTATTTACGTGGAATACTACGCTGTTGCCACTTTTCAGAAAGCGAAGGCCAGGCGGCGCAGCAACAATAACACTCAACAGCAAATTAATTAGTTTGATGTTGTCATAGCTTGCTGTTGCCGCACTAGCATGATGAGGCCCGGCAATATTTGCGAGAATACAAAAATTCAGTGCTGCCTATACTTGAAATATTAATTATCCTTAATTTTTAATCAAAAACTTCTTGTGCGGTCTATACACGTCAAAATACAGTACATTTACACTAACACGTTAGAATACTAAATTATGAAAGTCACACAACTAAAACCAATGGCATGTGTCGCACATTGCCATTAGTCAATGTCACTTGTGTCATTATGCAGTGTGCCTGTAGCTGTGCCACTTGGGCCGGCTGTATCTTCATCATGCAGCTAGTTTACCAGCTAGCGGGCATGTACAGTCTGGTGTGAGTAACAAAAAAATCTCTCACGAGCGCGGGAAAGTTATGGCACGACTCTGCGACGTTCGAANGTACAGTCTGGTGTGAGTAACAAAAAAATCTCTCACGAGCGCGGGAAAGTTATGGCACGACTCTGCGACGTTCGAATTGTTTTGGAAAATTAGTTCCGGATAAAGGGAGTTCCGTCCGAGAGAATTCCGGTTAAGGGGTGCTCTACTGTACTGCAATTATAACATTTACTGTGCAACACTTAAAAATTATTGGTGAGATTTCTTTACATAAGAGGTCAATGAAACAACAAACACACACACCCATAAAAGGGACACAATAAAAACATACAGGCAGCCACACTGCTGGAGTGTTGAAGACTGAGCTTAGAAATTGTTCTTTTTTTCCTCTTGAGAGGAGTTTGTGTTTTGACAGCTGAGGGGGAGGAAGAAAAACAGGGCAACACAACTCCACAGGTGATGGGCCGTGTGCGAAAAGAGTGTGTGCAGTCTACAGACTGCTTTTCAACACCTAATCTGCCTTGGTTTTGTAGCATTGGAATGTAGGCTAGACTTGTTTCCTTTCAGCACACTGCCGGCATAAAATCGCTAATGACGAGACTGTCTCCCCCCCACCCACAACCTAGTCAAAGTCAGGGGCATTGAAAGGGAGTGTATTTTCTTTACAGTATCACATCACAAAGACTTAGTAATCTCAAAAATTTTGGGAACTAGAAAATTCCTGCCAGATAGTTTGGCAAAGTAATTTTCCCACCTTTTCCTCCGAAGTCCCGGGAACCCACACACTCCTAAAAATGATATTTAGTTTTCTCTACACCATTTTCATTACCTGTCCAACAGACAGGTGCAATATTACATTCACCTGTCTGTACCAATTACTGCCTGTCTCGGGCAGGCGGACAGGCGTTAAAGTCGAACACTGACTGTAAGTATCAAATCTTAAATCAAACACATATTAACAAAAATCATAAAATTAAAACTTTCAAATCTTGCAACAGAAATGTTTGAAGGACAAGAAACAACTTCCACTGGAAGAAAAACGAACATGATAGCTGCAATGAACAAGTGAATGACAGAGGCACTCAGACGTACAATGGTTAACTTAAGCAGTGTTGCACAAATGTAGATATGGTGTAGCATACAATAGATCCACAAAAATTTGTTTTTCAGAAAGAAAAGAAGGAAAAACAGGAGAGAAAACANATATGGTGTAGCATACAATAGATCCACAAAAATTTGTTTTTCAGAAAGAAAAGAAGGAAAAACAGGAGAGAAAACAATAGACGCGGACTTGGATTTTAGAGCTGAGAAATACCATACATAACTTCAAAATGTATGTTTGTTTATACCAACATCCTAAAGATGTCTTTCAAAACAACTTATTCAAGTGAATTTATGATTAAATGTTCACTTCTTAAAGTTCAGTGAAATGTAATTTTTATTTATTTTAATGTTTTCGTCCAGTGTTCCTTTGTTGGTCGAACCACAACTGATTTATTTGCGACTAGTTTTGCCAATTACTTCGAAAGCCGTTTTCAAACCCTTACGATTCTAACCAAATTGGCAACCAATAGTTTTTGATAATAATCATGTCCTTCAAAATACCTCCATGGCTATTAGCGTTTTCGACGCCTCTGGAGCGCAGCACTGAATCCAACGAAAATGGCAGTTACAGAGAGTATAAAGCGATGACAATTACGTAGAATGTTCCAGTAAAACATGAATATGTATTGTGTTTGTTTACTTATATATTTTCCAAGAAACAGGAGTGTTTGAGGTAACTCAATTGCATGAACTAATGGTTTATGTTGAGAATTTTATTTGCTAATTTGTTGAAGTTTATAAATGAAGTTCACATATCATGATGTGTGACATTGTTTAGTAAAGTAAAAATAAAACTAATAAGGCTTTGCACTGAGTTAAAAAAATACATGTTTCATTAGCAGATGCATTATGCAGNAAAGTAAAAATAAAACTAATAAGGCTTTGCACTGAGTTAAAAAAATACATGTTTCATTAGCAGATGCATTATGCAGATCAGTACTAATAAAGAATCACTTCTTTTTGGAAAATGGCTAAACATATCTGAGAACTGTATTTCTGGGCATACAGATTTTGTTGAAACATTATACACTGAGGTGACAAAGGTTATGGGATAGCAATATGCAAATATACAGATGGCAGTAGTATCGCGTCCAAATGTATAAATGGGCAGTGCAT